>JANJGK010008303.1:5000-27189 GCA_039081455.1 Macrobrachium rosenbergii
TGGTATTTTGATCATTTACTGACGTTGTTATTTATTTAGTTGTTATTTTACCTGTTTTCATAATAACCGATGTCTCCTCTTTCTGTATTTCCCTTTACCTTCTGCTACTTCTTTCCAATGAACACCTTAATAATATTCTTTGAAAGCTTGAATTTCAAGTCAATGGCCCCAGTGGTGGGCTTGTTCCATATGAATAGGGTTCATATTCTGAATAATAATAATAATAATAATAATAATAATAATAATAATAATAATAATAATAATAATAATAATAATAACAACAACATTATGGAGATGCCGTCTCAACAACGACATATTGGGTGTCTCTTTGCAACTACGGTCTCTATACCTCTGGATTATCAGGCAAACGATTGGCAGACAGGAAGATAGGACACCTTCGCAAGGAACAACATAATTACCTCCAGAAACCACTTGATATCGTATTTAGAGCACTTTACATGAAAGCACTTTGCCTACCTCACATTCATAAACAGGTACCATAGACAAATCAGAAGCATAGGATGAATAACACATACAACAAACACTTTACGTCAAACTTAATATTCAGTATGGAATCTGTGTCAGAGTTTGAATGGATTTGGGTTGACAAGAATGTCCCTGACTCTGTCAGTGTATTTAAATTTAAGATGACACTTCTAGTCAAAGTTTAGACTTCTTCAGTCCTGTGTCAATTCTACTAACCTATTTGTGCCTTAAGGTTCAGGCTTTTACATGAGAACTATATATACAGCACCTTCAGTAACGTCAGCGTTTTTATGACAAAAATGTTGTGTGCCTTTTTTGTACCTTATAGAAATGTTTGTGCACTCGTATCCACCCTTGAATCATCGACAGATTATCAACGGCTTTTGTTTTTGCAAAGATCACTTACTGAGATACTGAGATAAAAAAAAAAAAAAATACTGAGTTCAAAAGTCGACTCCTGTCTTATCATGACTGTTGAACAGCATTCCTCCTCCTCCTCCTCCTCCTCCTCCTCCTCCTCCTCCTCCTCCTCCTCCATCATTTTGATTTCATCTGGAGTCGTTCCGACACAGCCACAAAGCCGATTTGACAGAACCCTGTTCGTTTCTCCACAAGCAATGTAAACACTAAAGCGACACAAACTGATTTTATTTTATACCAACAGATCGAAGCTGACCTAATTATCTTCTCTAGTGTGTTTTACAAAATTAAAAATCTATCTTATTGATTTTCTGTTTTATACAAAATCATTTCGTGGTTCTAATATACTAATGAAGTCTTAATTTACTGTGTTGGGTTTACAAATCTAGGTTTCCAAGGCTATGTCTAATTTACACACTGATTTCGATATACTAATTAAAAAAAAAAAATAAAATAAATGACACGGTTAGTCGAACGGTTCCTAAAACTGACCGGCAACAAAGTGAACTCCTGAGCTGAATGTGGCTTCACTGGGTGGGGATATTTCTCAGTTCTCTGTGAAGGGACTGGCTTTGCTGGTTTGTCCAGTGCTCCATAGGAATTTAGAGCTCTGAATAGAAAGAGAAGTGTAGCGATGTCAGTAAAATCAAAAGACCAGATTTTTTCTCTCATTCAGTAAATTGCTGACTTGACTGATCTGTCGAAAGACCTTGAGAGTTGTGTCGAATTTCCTCTGCGTGGGTGGACAGAAACTACTGGAAGCGATACCTACCTATCTGTCAACAACAATGATTCTACAGTACATTAATGACTTGTACAGAAAACAGCTTGGTACAAATAATCATAAACAAGTCTAAATTTACCAAGCAATTGTATCATTTGATTCCTGAAGTTCCATAGCTTGGGGGCAAAGACTGCAACTCACTCTCTCTCTCTCTCTCTCTCTCTCTCTCTTCACATAACACGCGACTGGCGTCGTGTAGCATAACATCAGAAACGTGAAATCCCATGAAGTGACGCCCATTGCAACAGAGTAATTTATTGACCTGTTACCAGTTCCTGGTATCAAATGCGACTGACCCGTTCTAAAGGAATGCTCATTAAGCAGTTTGTCATTTGCTCCTTCGAATGCTTCTTCAGAGGCATCTTGAAAATCGAGTGCGTCAAGACTTTAGTACGTTTATTTCGACCACATCACGCACTGAACTGAAAATGTGTACATTCTACATTTAGATAACATCCCTACATTAATGACCAAACTCTCGATAAATCCTGAACGTTTTCTTTATTATTTTCTTTGCTTGCAGTCAAAGGCAGTTCCCCTGCCCCACAACCCCCTACCTTCTATTTTGATGCTAAACTTTAAATTTAATGGGCTCAGAATCCTGGAGACCTCACAAGTGAGTTGAGAGACCAGACGAGTTCATTGTCATCCGGCAGATGTTTATTTGTCAGCATTACAAGAATGGAAGCTGGTCTCATGAACGAACGCTGGACAGCCTTTGATCAAACTTGAATGCCACTTTTGACTTAAGCTCCACAAAACGAGCTGTATCATGACCAGCTCTAATATATTTCAATTTACGTTTCACTCATTGTCGAGACCAAAGATCATCAAAACAGTTAAAACTGGAAAACGCTTCAAGTATCAGGACTTCAGCCAGAATAAATTCTCCTCGGAAGACTAAGACCTTTTTTCTCCCAACAAGTGAAATGTATGAACCATCTGAGAACCTCTTCAAGTGTATAGTATCACCTTGATTCGGCTTTGGTATATAAACCGAGCAGAACAAGTCCAGGCACTTTGATGGAAATAGCTGCGTTCTACTCAAAATAATGCTTTGCTTGGGCTAAAATAATACCTGCATTACTAATTCGACTTATTGGAATGGAATGGAGTATGTAGAATTGAGGGCAAAGGCCAAGCGCTGGGACCTGTCTCATAAACCCATTCAACATGTAGGTGACGCCTGATGACCTTTAACTTAAAATGAACAATTCTTTACAATTACTGAACGCTGGAAGTGGCGACAATCTTCAACATGACAACTTTACTTGGACGCCTTCTCTCTCTCTCTCTCTCTCTCTCTCTCCTCCTACGGATTGGCCTAACCGAAAGGTAGCGTGGCTCCGCCCTCATCACGTCACTCCTCCCACAGGACTCAAAAAGGAACTCGATTGGTCAAGAAATCCCTCTGATGCGACTCAGGGAACCAACTGCTGTCACCCGTCCTCTCTCTCTCACAGCCTCTCCATCTTCATCTGCAGTGCCAAAGCTGCCAGACGTTTGAAGTTTACATGGATAATTTATTATGTATATATGTATGTATGTATGTATATATATATATATATATATATATAATTATATATATATATATATATATATATTACTAAAAGGATCTCATTCAAACTCTTTTAGTAATTCTACTAACGCACAGAACAATTGTGTATGTGATAAAGTTAATATATATATATATATATATATGTGTGTGTGTGTGTGTGTGTGTCTGTGTGTGTGTGTGTGTAATCATAGTATATTCGCGCTAACCTATCTCAGGTGCCAAATTGTACGGTGAGAATCCTTAGGTCATCCACACTTGGCTTGAGAGAGAGAGAGAGAGAGAGAGAGAGAGAGAGAGCATCATGTAGGTTATTGACGCGTAAGGAAACTGAATTGAACTCCCAGAGAATGAGAATTGCTAACTAAATATAGTAATTATCTGGTGGCTTCACTCTCTCTCTCTCTCTCTCTCTCTCTCTCTCTCTCTCTCCCACTCCCCTGTGCAACCAAATGAAGCATCACAGATAAATATAAAGGTACAGAATTAAGCCTTGGCTTCTGTGAAGGTATTTGGTATCAGTAGGTATCGCGGTCATGCGGGCATCATTTTCTCATAAGCATACTGTACTATTCCAGGTACAAAATAGTACAAAGAAAATACCCCCGTCTGAGTTGGTAGGAAAGAGTCCAGAGGTCCAGACCAAGTTACTAATACCTTCAGCACCTTACCACAATTCCATAGCAGCCATTAGGCAAGAGCCCGTGCTGATATGAGGCCACCAACCGAAAATCGCCACTCACACATCAGGACGCTTCACTTAAGGCAGGAGGCCTACCCCAGGACACCCCACTCAGAGAAGTGGTTCCTGGCCTGCACAAACCGATTTCGAATGTGAGGCGGAGAGTGACGACAGCAGAAGTGGCCCTCAAGGTTCTCGTGTACCCCCACCCACCCACCCACCAGAACAATCAATGACAACAGGGTCACGCCCAAGTCTAAAAATGGACCCAGTGTTACCAGGGAACTAAAACCAAGAGATTGGAAGGAAGAACCCAAAGACCCAGGGAATAGAGGGCCTGAGGATGAACATGACATCTGCAGCAGGAACGCCCACACCCCTACACCCACACTACACAGAATACGGGAGTCAATGAATAACAAAGACTGGACTGAAACGCCCTACTGCAGCAGCACAGCACTGATCGACCCCAGAGAGAATTTCCTGTGTCAACACCAAAGCAAGAAAAGGAAAAAGGATGATTTTCCATGCCACAGCCAACAAGGAAGGAAGAAAGGAAGGAAGGAAGGAAGGAAGGAAGGAAGGAAGGAAGAACGCCATTTCCCCTGAGGAGACAGAGGGGAAAGGGCAGACGCACACACGCAATAACCAGTCAAGGCTAAAGTAGGCTAAAGTACATCTTCGGGAAATATAAATGAATTTCATGGGTCTACCACTTGATACAAAACAAAACACGCCTCTATACAGTTAGTAGAGCAGTTATATATAGAAGCTTCACAAGCCGCCAACTGCTATTTGGCCAAAGTTGCCACCAAAGGAACACCTGACGTCATTATTAATAGCCAGTTGACTTCGACATCTCAGACTTCAGTAATGATTAATGATTATGGCTGAATTAGCAACCTATCCCAACATGAAAAAAGAATTTGTGGGCGCGCTTTCAAAAAAGTGAACATTCTTACAATATACTTTAAAGTACTCTTAAAATATACTTTAAAGTGGTAAAATATACTTTGAAGTGTTCTTAAAACATACTTTTAAATGTCCTTAAAGTATACTTTAAAGTGTTCTTAAAATACACTTTTTAAAATATTCTTAATAAAATATACTTTAAAGTGTTCTTAGAATATACTTTTGAGTGTTCTTAACATATACTTTAAAGAAATCAATTTGAAGACAGTTATAGAATCGGTGCACTGGTTGCCATCCTGTGCCGTGCCGAAGCTGTCAGCCACGAAAAGCCACCACACCTGCAGTGCAGTGAGACCTTTATTGGAAAAAACTGAACGTCCCATGAAATTCGCTGAAGCTATCAACCTTAATAGATAACTGGTTGATCTCCACTGCCATGGACAGTAAATAACGGGACAACCAAAAGGACTGACCAACTTTGGGGGCACAAACGTCTGGGCTCGTCTGTGACCCATACGGGCGGAAGGAAGGAAGGAAGGAAGGAAGGAAGGGGCAGGATGAAGCAGCAATGTGACCCAATCTATGTAAGGAAAGTCGAACTGTATCGCAAACAGCGTGTCCAAAACTTGGGAGAGAGAGAGAGAGAGAGAGAGAGAGAGAGAGAGAGAGAGAGAGAGAATGAGGTGGCGGGGAAATCTCATGTGAAAAGGAAATGTGGTGGAGATACGTTGATTTATTTATGAGTTTTTCTTTACTCAAAATTTCTCCGAAGTGCTTTACTCCACACTTGTGCACAAAAGTGAATGGAATCAACTTGAGTTTTGAAACTTCTGACTTGGCCCATTGAAGGCACCAACTGAACTGTGATTTACTTTGAATATTAACTTGTGGTAGGAAGGAAGGTGTTTCAGTCAATGTAAACATAAAGCTAAGAAGGACAACTCTCACGATAGACTTAGTACAAACGTTGAGCTCTGCTGCCCTCCACCGGGAGTTAAATCTGGCTTTGAAGTGACACCAAGGTATTTTATTTAACCCGTAACCAAACCATCCACAGGACTTTTTAAACTTTCTCATTTTAGGCAGCTTGTGTAAAGCAATCTTGGTTAATCCTTGCGTTATTTCATCGTCTCAGCTCAGATGTCTCAGCGTGGCAATTAAAAGTACATCAAAGATACAGTGTATAGGCATGGGCAGAAGTTCAGTCAGGGCCGGTGGTGGCGGAGGGGGAGGGGGTGGCGGGCGAGCTCTAGTTTAACTACACCCAAATATTAATGTAAAAAGTTTGCGTCCATAAATCCTGATATTCTCTGGTAATGGCTTCTAATTACAGAATATGTCCTGTCGCTATTCCGCGGATTGTGTGATGTACTGACTGACATTTATGACATGATATAAGTATCTTGACAATACATCAAATGACGGTGCTACTGAAACGAGAATACGTTTTCCAGTCATCTGTCAAGAATGTCAAGAATACTACAAGAATACCCAGCATAGAAAACTAAAAGAAGAGACTCCATTCTTCCCTCTCGAGAAATGACAATACACCTGGAAGATCGATTTCAGGGGCACCGTCCCCCTTCTGTGAAGGGGCTTCAAGTAAATCCATCATATAATGAAGTTATCATTTATCCTGCCGTCACTGTATAGTAGACATTTCAATCCTTATCTCAATGGCGGTCGGGAAAGCAGAATCAGTTTCCCTCACTCGAGACCCGACTGTCGGGATTACAAGGCTACTTTACTTGCCCTCATGACATAGAACACCGTCGGAAGAATAACACCAAACAGAAGATAGACTGATATGTCATAATAGGTAATTCTTGTTGCACTAAATGAGGACCTATGAAAGTCCTGTAAAGATACAAATTAAAACGCAGGGCTTCCACCGTACGGCCTGGTCACTCTGGTCGCCCTCTTTCAAGCAATATTATTCCATAAATCACTAATTTAATATACCTGGAATTCAGTCCAGTTTCCCTACTGGAAACGGTCGGCCATTAAACCATTTCTCTGGGCAGCTTTCAACTTGATGGTTTCAAACCTTCGCATCTTTATTATCATTCTGGACTGAAACCAGCGACCTACATAGTTCAGTGGAGGGACCCAAACCACAACAAAACCTACCTTTTTCACAACAACGTCCCAAAAATCCGGAAAAATCCTGCGAACATTGCTGAGAATCCCGTGACGGACGAGCCACAGTCATGACACTGCTGCACTGCTTTTTCCAGTCCTCCGGAACTCCGGCTGCCTGGAATATCCCCTGGACCAGTCAGAACATCCGTGACATTCCTTTTCGAACAAACGAGTAGGAACCAACCTTCTGATTGGCTGAGTAACAGTGGCTTCTTTCCAGCTTGCGTTACGTTACTGTAAGAACACTTTAACGTTGAAAATGCGTAAAAAAGAAAATAAATAAATAAATGCAGTGGAGCTTTCACATACAAAGTGAATCAGAGGCTCAGTAGTTCAGATGGGCAGTTTTACTTGCAGGAGAATCTCCTATTTCCCCTTACCTCCTCTTACTTCTTCCTAATGAGCTCCTTCACGTTCTTTGGACGCTTCTGGAATTTCAAGTCAGTGACCCCTTTGTGGGCTTCCTGTTCCGTATGGGTAGGTTTCATCTCCTGAATAATAATAATAATAATAATAATAATAATAATAATAATAATAATAATAATAATAATAATAATAATAATAATAATAATCTTTGGAAGCTTGAATTTCAAGTCAATGGCCCCGTTTGTGGGCTTGTTCCATATGAATAGGGTTCAGCTTCTCCATAATAATAATAATAATAATAATAATAATAATAATAATAATAATAATAATAATAATAATGATGATGATGGTGACGATGCACCTTAAGCAAGGAACCAGTGCTTGTAACAGGAGAGGCCACCATACAGAAGCAACGGATTACCTCAACGATGAATTCTTACGCAGCCACAGCTATTGAAATCATTTCCGGCAAACTGCGAAACACTTGCAAATTGAAGAAAGCACAAAAAAAGTTTCTAAATAAAAAAAAAGGAGTAGTAATGCGCTATTCACCGCCAGAGAGCGCACTCGTGGGACCCTAGTTAAGTGTCTGTGCTCACGGCCTCTGCAGAAACGGCCAAGACTCTTCAACAGAAGAACACAACTATGGTTTGTTTTTGAGCCTTTCATTGTAATATATGTGCCTGTATTTCCTCGAATTTTAACCGAATCATCAATTACTACGTAAGTCATGTATAATGAGTATATCCAGGGAGGTAGTGTTGGCACTAAGGAACCTCATTCAAAGCGGATAAATCAGACTGCTCAAGAGGTAAGACCCAGAGCTGGCACAAGGCTATTATATCTAAATCGCCCGAAACAGCAGCCTTTCCGCCCACCCATGAAAATGACCTCCAGTTTAGGATAACTTTTCTCTCAAGTGAAAAGCCTACAATAGGCCTACCATAGGTTACGGTGGACAAGACACGTGGCATGCGCAGAAGAGGCCAGGCTGCCATAGATGACTCCTGACTTGATTGTGACTGCACAAAACAGCACCGTGAAGAGCGAAGGTCCAACGAATTCGCTTGAAAGAGGAGCTGTGTTCAGAGAGCGAATGAACGCTCCATTCAAGGGCCCTAAAAGAACACCTGGAAATCAATGAGAGGTGACGTGGACACCACCCATCCACAGACACTAAACTGAACTGACCGAAGTACAAAGAGAAAAAAAATCTGAAAAATGGACAACATAAAGCACTGCTGAAAAAGGACTAGGTTCAGATCACAAACACTAATAAAGAAATGACGAATGAATACATACAGTATATTTAGTTCAATAAACTAAGCTCAGGAAAATATTCGCTTTTCCTAAAATAGGCCTCGAGTGTGGCTGCCAGCTCTGATTTGCAAAATGTGAGAGAGAGAGAGAGAGAGAGAGAGAGAGAGAGAGAGAGAGAGAGACTAGCTTCCAAGGTCACACAGCAAATGCTACAGAATTTAGGATTTTTATGTAAACCTCTGACATTCCACTAAAATGACCGTCAGCGCTAAGACGGACGTTCACATTTGCTGTTCAAACATTCATTGCAAAATCAGGTAAAACAAACTGGGCCAATTACTGATAATATATCAGACTGCTAGGGAGCCATTCCAGATGTTAAAATTCTTATTCCTTAACCTTAGTAATAGCGATATGGTCATGATGCGGCTTGGAGTCAAACGAGGACCCGGAAATTACAAACTTAGAAAAACAGTTTTTAAAGCAAGTATAAAGTGAAGTAATTTTGGGGACATTGAGACATTATAACTAATGCTTTCAATGGTAAGATTGAGACATTATAAATAATGCTTTAGAGGGTAAGATTATTCAGTCTTGAGTTAGTTGTTGTTAACAGAAAACCGAAGGTGAAACCACGTCTGGTTTCCAAGAGCAGCAGAGGAAGAAGACTTCTCAAGCAGAAACGAACGAACGCCAGGTCTGTATCCCACATCAGTTCTAGGGTTGACACATGCCCTCAAGTGGGGGAAATCTACAGTAGCGGAGCCACATGTTACAGTTAGTTAATTAAATGAGCCGAAATCCTTTAATATGTGCCACCGTCTGGCTTCCACATGCAGAAGTCACCAACCAGGAGGCACCAATTAGTATTTAGACTTAGGAAAAAAAAAGTTTCTAACTGGTTCTTAATGATGTATAAAAAACTCCAATTCATGCCTCCTTGGGGACCTCCACCGCTGGCTGGGAAAATCTTCAGTAAACAAATGTATCAAAACTTCTTAACTGGAAACTAATCCTATGAACTGACAATAATATTAGGCTTCGGACAAAAGTGAAAAGGTCAGCAACACTCACACATAATGTGGCTTCAGTCGGAGACCTCCTTCGACACTTCTTCTTCTTCTTCTTTGTTGTGAGTGTCGTCGAAGTGTCTTCCTTCCTTCAGTGGTCGTGAGGATGACATGGCGTGCTTATTGCAATTCCTCAGAACCTGCAAAGGAGAAAGAAGAGTTGTTATAGAAAGAGCAGCAGATGAAATATGAAACGTTTATTAAAAAAACATCCACAAACAGCAATGTTATTTATGAAAATGCAACTGAAACCTCAAATGTTTAGCAGAATCTCATGCGACATATAAGGATGAATTTAACATAAGTAATACTTTGTCATTCATTGTTCAGCACGCATATGCAATTTCTCTTATTCAATGAGATTTCACACGATATTGGAAGCCCTTTTGAGAAGCTTCACCCTCTGTGTAGTGAGGACTACCTCATCGAGGCCATGCCGTTCTCAGTCACACGAAATGACAACATCCATTTGGACAAAGCACCGATCACTCATGTCAAGTAAAAATGAAAGCAATTATGAATAGTATTGAGCCTTTCATTAACCATTCATTCTAGTGGCCCTATCCCAGTATGAATGAAAACTCCAGGCCTAAAACTTTCCGGAATACTCTCTAAAGCCTCTGGCCCCAGACGGAACTACATCAAGTGAACAGGGGCAATCCCGTCACAAGGTGGGATACCCATTATTAATATACATATTCTGCAGCTTCCTGAGTTCCATCTTAGGCAAATTATGAAATAGTTGCCGTGGTCCACCCTCTTTATAGCAATCACAAGGTTTATATATATATATATATATATATATATATATATATATATATATATATATATATATATATAATATATATTAAATATATATAAATATATATATACACACATACATACATTATATATATATATATATATATATATATATATATATATATATATATAATATATATATATATATATATATATATATATATATATATATATTATATATATATATATATATATATAATATAATATATATATATATATATATATATATATATATATATATATATATATATATATATATATATATATATATATATATATTATTATGATTAGCAAGAATTCGCTAGCAAATTGCCTCCCCTCCCCCCCTCCTTTGTTGTTGTTGGTTGTTGTTGTGTTTCATTTACTGCCAGCCGGCCGATCGATAGACCATCTGTCTATCGACTTAAAAACAAGGGTTAAAAGATTAAAGGCGCTCCCATTTTTGATAAAGATCTTTCCTTCGAGGCAAAGTAATCTGGCTTGGGTGTTTCTCTTACAGGCCAAAACCTCCCTGCGGGCAGCAGGTGCAATGAGTCAAAGCATCTGTGTTGGGCGCACCCCTGCCCCATAGGAGGGGATAAAAGGCAAAAGCCCACGAGGTCTCGACACACACGCGGGCTGGAAGATATGGAGTGAACTTGTGAAGACGTCCTCAACACCTGGCCCCACCGATGCCCTTGCATCCTAACCACGTGGCCCTTCCCAAAGTATACTTCTCCTCGTGCCCTTCAACCGTATTCCTCGAGCACACACGCGGGCTGGAAGATATGGAGTGAACTTGTGAAGACGTCCTCAACACCTGGCCCCACCGATGCCCTTGCATCCTAACCACGTGGCCCTTTCCAAAGTATACTTTTCCTCGTGCCCTTCGACCGTATTCCTCGAGCCCACACGCCATTGCTTGGAGTTTCGAGGAGTCCCCATCGCCTTGCCCCTTTACGGAAGCCCTTGCATCTCACCACGTGGAAGAAACTCGTCCTCGGAAATCGCAAGTCATCCACGGACCGCCTTCTACACGCCCTCGGAAAATCTGCTAAGGTAAAGTGCCCTGGAAGAGCCCCATTTCAGTCACGCTTTTGTCTCGTAATATTTTCTTAAAGAGAAAGCCAGAAATCTCCCTTGTCTAATGTCCGTGCGCCTCTTGCATCGGCAGTATTAATTCTTTATTACTCCTTTGGCACCCTCAGTGCAGCTTCGAATTCATTATTCTTTTGTCTATTTTCATTACTGGCGTATAATGTGCATATCTCTCATTTCAGAGGGATCCTATTTCGTGGAAGCTTCTCGGACCGTGTCTGGAATCCCCCAGTTTCATTCAATCCCGTAGGAATCTCCTTCAGGATAGTAATCTACTTGAGTTCCTCTTTCCCGTACTGATATCATTTATGTAAATACACTCCTTTAAATTTGCCCACGTGTTTTACGTAATATTTCCCTCAGTAACAAGAGCCCTAAGCTCATATGAAATTCTCCTTTGTTTTCCTCTTTTTTTACGTTTTCCCGTACCCACAAAGTCAGAATCACAAGGCTAAATTAACTTAAATTGTTGCTACCTGTCTCACAGAGCATATTTCAAACTAAAACCACGGAAAAACGTAAAAATGGCGACCTGGCCATAGATCTCGTTTCGCAGTTGCAGTTCCCCTAGTGTTGCTTTATTGCATTTGCAACTTGCCAGATCAGCTATTAGCAAAGCTAAGCTGGGTACGAGACAATTACGAACCTTTTGTGTAAAACCAGCACACAGATCCAGAAAATTCCACGTAAGTAATGTGTTAATCTTAGCAAAACCTTTTTACAATCGTGACTGTTCCTAGGAATTAGAAATAGGGACGCATGTAATCACTGAGAGAAAAGAACCGCCGTATTAGATTCGTTAATGCATGCCTTTCAGGATAGGTAGTTAGGAAATAACCAGTGCTAACCATCCTTTGCTTCGAGGAATAGTGCGAAATTCCTCTGTGTTAAAATCTTTGCCATATCTTTTGCTTCGAGGAATAGTGCGAAAATTCCTGTGTTAAAATCTTTGCCATATCCTTGCTTCGAGGAATAGTGCGAAAGAAATTCCTCTGTGATAACTTTTACTTCGCATTTCGAATTAGCGAACTGTTATTTAGGCGCGAATAAAATTCCCACGTGGGACACGACGAAGTCAGCTTGCATTGCTGAAATTCTCTCAGTGTAGTTAGAATTCGAGTTAGGTGTTAGGAAAGCGAAATTTAAGCTCCGCTTATAGGGAAAATTACTAGGCCGTTGTACTGTTATCCTCTCAGACGACTGGGAAATTCTCCGGAATCCCAGACGGTATATAAATATACGGGTTCATTCACCCAGAATCTAAAAATACCTCCGGTGTTGGCCAAACGACCTGCACCCCCCCACCCCCGCCCATGCCCGCGTGTGTAGCATTTTTTTTTTTTTTCCCCCCATTCATTTCCCAGCATACATTTTTCTTTGGGTTTCCCGTTAGTAATTTCTAAGTCCTAAGGGACGAATCGTAATTCCAAGTCCTAAGTGACTCCTAAAATTCTACGTCGCACGTGGCGAGAATTCCTCCAAATTCCACAAATTCCAAGTCCTAAGTGACTCCTAAAATTCTACGTCGCACGTGGCGAGAATTTCTCCAAATTCCAGTCCTCAGAGACTCCTAAAATTCTACGTCGTACGTGGCGAGAATTTCTACAAATTCCAGTCCTTAGAGACTCCTAAAATTCTACGTCGCACGTGGCGAGAATTTCTCCAAACCCCAGTCCTCAGAGACTCATACAAAAATTCTACGTCGCACGTGGCGAGAATTTCTCATTCCTGCGGGAACCCAAAATTAAGTCCTTTTGAGACATTATACAGTGTAGTTCTCACACATCTAAGCCCCTACGGGACTGATCATTCTAGTTCGTTAGAACAACTCCTTAACTTCACGCTACAGCCGGCCAAGTCCGAGCGTGACAAAATCCAACTACGTCTTCCGAGACGCATATTAGAATTCGTTCGCCAAGAACAACCAGGTCTTTCCAAGACACATCCAACTTTAACAAAAAGTCTCCTCAGACTTACTAATCAACTGTCTTATTCGGACAGATCCATTCTCCTGCAGTCTGAACAATTGAGTGTTTCAGATTTCTGCAATTGAGTCTTTTCAGACAACCTGAGTCTTCTCAGACATATCATATACCCATTATTTCAAGATGGCTAATACCAGAGCCCAACAAAACGAGGATTTCAAATTCTACATGTCCGCTGGGAAGGACATGGGACTATCGGGGCCAGATCTGAGAGCATGGGTTCAAGAGCGAGTGGACGATGCCAAGGCGGAGAGAGCAAGAGAACGTGAAGAGAGAGAGAGAGAACGAGTTGCCCAAGAGCAACGAGAGGCCAAAGAACGTGAGGAGAGAGAGAGAGAACGAACCGCTCAAGAGCAGGAGAAGGATAAAGAACGTGCAGAGAGGGAGAGAGAACGTGCAGAGAGGGAGAGAGAACGTGAGGAGAGAGAGAGAGAACGCGCCCATGAGCTCCAGGTGCTAGAACGACAGCACGCCACCCCCCCCGCCCCCTGCCGCGGGAATGAGTGCCCTCAGCCAAGCTCACTCGTTCATGCCAAAATGGACCGAGTCCGAACCCGAAGTATGGCTTGAAAGGGCCGAACGAGTCCTGGAGTGCTGCGATCTCTCCCCCGCGGAACTCTCCCTTGTTCTCACTAAATTCCTGGGCGGAAAGGCCCTCGTTGCCTACCACGCCCTTCCCGCAGACGATCGGGGAAACTGGGAAGCCGTACGCCAAGCAGTTACGAAGGCGTACGAGATTACCCCCGAGCGGTGGAGGAGACGTTGGAGAGAGCAGCCCAGAGAAGCAGGCCAGACTTGGTCCGATTGGGCGTACCATTCGGAGCGGGCGTTGACAAAATGGCTCGATTCCGAAGGAGCCACTAACACCGCCGAGGTACTCGAGCGGTTTAAATTCGAGCATTTCCTGTGCTACGCCCCTCCTGCCCTCGCCACTCATATAGTGGAAAAAGCCCCACCAACACTCACCGAGTGTTGCCGAATAGCAGACATGTGGGAAACTCACCACCCTCAAGAAGGATCCATGGGGCGGAAGATAAATCCCCCGTCCCTCCTCGGAGGTTCAAATTCCAACAAAAATGGGAACTCGGGCAAGCCCCTAACTTGCCATTATTGCAAGAAAACGGGGCATTCCTTCGAACAGTGCCGGAACAAGAAACCGGCTCCTCTCTCTCCCGGAAAACCGACAAATAACTCGCCTGCGCCCTCCACAGGGGCAGCGCGGAAAGACTTTAGCCAGACCTTTTGCACGGCGTGCAAGGTCTATGGCCATTCTCCCGCATGGGCAAAATGCCCACGCAATAATAAAGTAAATACTCCCACCGTCGCCTTGGCCGTCACAGATCCCCAGTCATTAGGCCCTCCCGCCGAAGGGCCCGTATACGTGGCCCCTCCACGAGGTAGCAAGCCCGCGCGCCGAGTCACTGCTTTCGAGGACTCGGGCGCACAAATCTCCCTCATCCGAAGGGACAGAGTTCCCTACGGAGCTATCGTCAATAGACGAAAACTCGTCACGATCGAGGGAATAAATCAATTTAAGATGATACTCCCTACGGTCCAATGAGAGTCTCACGACCTCACCAGTCCAAAATGTGCAATCTTGCAGTAGCAAGCCATCTCCCCGGAGGCTATGACGTCATCCTGGGACAGGACTTCCAGTCCCTGCCGAAATCACGACAATCTAGGGGTCCACATTCCTCGAATCATTCCGTGGGCGCGAGTAATCCTCCCCCGCTTCTCCCTCAGCCAAGACTGGCGCCCCCTGGGTCACCAGAAGGACGTGCAGTCCCCACCAGTGCCACCTGAGTACAATGTACAGTGGCCCCCTCGATCGGTTCCCGATCCCATTCCAGTGCCCGGCCCTGCCTCAGTGCCAGTGCCAGGGCCCCAATCAGATCTCCCTTCAGGAGATGCCAAATTCCTGCCGGTGCCACTTGCATGCCCCGAGCAGGGCCAAGCTTCGTCCGTCCTGACCGACGAGCCCAAGAAACCTCTGATAGCGCCTGACTCTGCCCTAGTGCCAGCGCCAGAGCGCTACGCCGATCTCCATTCACGGGATCCAACTCAGGACCCCCTCTCTTCCCCCGGCCTGGCACCGCTACCAGCATCGGTCAGAGAGACGGTTCCTCCCGACCACCGCGGAAGCTCACCTGCAGGTGCGGCCTCGCAACCCGTGCCTGAGCTGGTCATCGATACCTGCGAGCCGCTCACGCCACCCCCGACCGCCTCCTCTCTGCCTCAGTCCGTCGCCGACGCAATTGCAAGTCAGGATTCTGCCATATCTCACTTGGCCGATGAACTACAAGAGCCGCGACGGATCATGGTAGAACCCGCACGGAACACTCCTGCGTCAGCTGTCGCATCAGCAGGCCCAGGTGGTACTCCGTGCCGCCCTCCGGTCGCGGGCCCTCCGCTTCCCCGGCCGAGGACGACTGTCCCATTAAGAAAGACTCGAGGCGAAATTACCACGGGCGTGGGACATTCCAGGTAATTTACAAAGAGCTCTAGAGCTCCCATGGCACCTGTGCCGCCATTTCATTTTTCGAAGGTCTTGGCACCCCTAATCCAGAAGGGGATGTCAGACCCTCCTCTATCTTCTTCCGTTCCTCAGGAACTGCTATCTCTTATCACCTTCTATTAATCTTCCCTTAAATTATCCCCACAAGAGGCAATTAAATACGGGATACCATCCCCCACACAATGTATAGATCATTAAGAATAACAGAGTGAGAAGTGGCACGCCCTTGCGCCCATACCTTGGCACCGGGCGTGCGTGTCAGCCCCTCCTGAAGGAGTCGTGCCCTTCGGGTGCACTTTCCTCGCCCTGGGACTGAAGTGATAGTCCGGGCCGTAATTTATAGGCGAAAGACGATAAATTCCCGCCTAACACAATAAAACCCTCACTCTTTTTCCCTTAGCTCTTCTGCCAATATCATTTACTTTCTTTTAGTCATTTATTTATCTTTAATTTTAATGAATCGCGAGTCATAAACTCTTGCCCTTGTGATTTAAATGCCCCTTTTGTAAGCTCTGAGGGACGTGTCCCGCCTTTCATATGCGGTCAAGTTTCATTCGTAATGTCTTGGTAATTTTCCTTTTGTTATTATTATCCCTTTTCCCCCTTCCATTTCCTTCCAAGATCTCTGTTTGTCCTACCCCACATCTTTTGTCTGCTCGCCCCGTCATAACATTGAGTAGGCAGTGGACGCATAAAATTAGCGTAGTTTAAGGTTAGCGAATTAAAACCTCGCGAATACTCTCTCCCGCATACGGCTGTCAAAATCCGTGTGGGGCCGGCTAAGCAAAGTACGTTAAAACGAAGATAAATTATCAATGCGAATATGTATAGTCATTACAGTATCGCGTAAAAGGGGATGTCATTTACAAAAATAAACGCTGTTTTTCATTTACACAGCCTCTTCAAGGCAGATTGTACTAACCGCATGCATTTTATCTAAAATTAAGTAACTGTGTATTTTAATTCTTGAACAATAACCTTTCTTTTCATTTGTTGGCCATAGCCTCATAATCTTAATTAATTCACAATTGTTCGAGTCACATTATAAAGTTACCAGTGGGTAACCAAATCTAAAGTAATTATTCTTTTGCAAGTGTTTAAACCACTTTGCGTTCTGTTAACGAAAATTGTCCCAATGTGTTAGTAAAAGTAACGTCACAGCTTCATAAAACCCTTAGGAGTAAAGTTCATTGCAAGGCAGAATGTAGAGTAACGTAAAGCATTTGCCGCTCATTCTTGAATATCGATGTACACACCCGAAGGAGGTATGTACATCATCTTGTATGGGGAGGTATTATGATTAGCAAGAATTCGCTAGCAAATTGCCTCCCCTCCCCCCCTCCTTTGTTGTTGTTGGTTGTTGTTGTGTTTCATTTACTGCCAGCCGGCCGATCGATAGACCATCTGTCTATCGACTTAAAAACAAGGGTTAAAAGATTAAAGGCGCTCCCATTTTTGATAAAGATCTTTCCTTCGAGGCAAAAGTAATCTGGCTTGGGTGTTTCTCTTACAGGCCAAAACCTCCCCTGCGGGCAGCAGGTGCAATGAGTCAAAGCATCTGTGTTGGGCGCACCCCTGCCCCATAGGAGGGGATAAAAGGCAAAAGCCCACGAGGTCTCGACACACACGCGGGCTGGAAGATATGGAGTGAACTTGTGAAGACGTCCTCAACACCTGGCCCCACCGATGCCCTTGCATCCTAACCACGTGGCCCTTCCCAAAGTATACTTCTCCTCGTGCCCTTCAACCGTATTCCTCGAGCACACACGCGGGCTGGAAGATATGGAGTGAACTTGTGAAGACGTCCTCAACACCTGGCCCCACCGATGCCCTTGCATCCTAACCACGTGGCCCTTTCCAAAGTATACTTTTCCTCGTGCCCTTCGACCGTATTCCTCGAGCCCACACGCCATTGCTTGGAGTTTCGAGGAGTCCCCATCGCCTTGCCCCTTTACGGAAGCCCTTGCATCTCACCACGTGGAAGAAACTCGTCCTCGGAAATCGCAAGTCATCCACGGACCGCCTTCTACACGCCCTCGGAAAATCTGCTAAGGTAAAGTGCCCTGGAAGAGCCCCATTTCAGTCACGCTTTTGTCTCGTAATATTTTCTTAAAGAGAAAGCCAGAAATCTCCCTTGTCTAATGTCCGTGCGCCTCTTGCATCGGCAGTATTAATTCTTTATTACTCCTTTGGCACCCTCAGTGCAGCTTCGAATTCATTATTCTTTTGTCTATTTTCATTACTGGCGTATAATGTGCATATCTCTCATTTCAGAGGGATCCTATTTCGTGGAAGCTTCTCGGACCGTGTCTGGAATCCCCCAGTTTCATTCAATCCCGTAGGAATCTCCTTCAGGATAGTAATCTACTTGAGTTCCTCTTTCCCGTACTGATATCATTTATGTAAATACACTCCTTTAAATTTGCCCACGTGTTTTACGTAATATTTCCCTCAGTAACAAGAGCCCTAAGCTCATATGAAATTCTCCTTTGTTTTCCTCTTTTTTTACGTTTTCCCGTACCCACAAAGTCAGAATCACAAGGCTAAATTAACTTAAATTGTTGCTACCTGTCTCACAGAGCATATTTCAAACTAAAACCACGGAAAAACGTAAAAATATATATATATATATATATATATATATATATATATATATATATATATATATATATATATATATATATATATATATATATATATATATATATATATATATATATATATATATATATATATATATATATATCACTCATCAAGACATTTGTTAAAGGCAATATTTCCAAGATGACAGCCAGTGCAACCGACTAACTCATTCCGTTTCCATTTGCAGAAAACAGACAAGATTTCGAATATGTCTAATAGTTCAGAATCCGTCCACGATTGACAAATTCTTAGAGTAGAGCGGCAGGCAGTTTGTCATTTCCTCCCCAAGACCCTTTCGAAAGATGTTTCCAGTTGCCAGTGCTGTCCAAATTTAGCAGCGCTCCTTTCAACTATGTTATGTAATGAAAGGAAACTGCTGACAACACTCCACATTTAAATAGCATACGTACCGATGGTGATTAAATATTCTTCTCGACTATTCATTAGCATTCCTTTAAGGCATCTCCTTAGTTGGGCAATCGGTACACAGAGGGAACGAACAACTTTGACAAAGACACTCGCCCCCCCCCCCCCTCACCTTGGACCTGAACCTCCCAGAAAAAGATGGTTCGAGAAACAGACAAACGAAGTCCGAACACAGACAGACACGCTGGGTGCTCGAGAGAGAGAGAGAGAGAGAGAGAGAGAGAGAGAGAGAGAGAGAGAGAGAGAGAGAGAGAGAGAGAGAGAGAGAGAGAGAGCTATTTTCAGAAACACTCGCCACTTCCTCTGGCTGTCAGTGACACATTCCATCTACACAAGCGTCCTGATTCAGGACACACGAGTATGAAAGAGTTTAGCAGGTAAAACTAGAATCATGCAAGCAAATATGAAAGTATTTCTCTTAAAAGTAATAAAAACTCACTACGTTCATAACTCAAATGAAGTTACTAACACAAGAGGTCAGTCACTTAAAAATTAATAATATAAAAAACTTGCTACTGACGTACCATGACCATAATACTATTGCAAACTATTTGAATATCGTCTGTCACCGAAAGTCTTTTACTTTAACCCACCAGCTATGGGGGACAATACGTCCAGTTCTCATGATGAAAGAAATTCTAGTAAAAATGAACTATATTTTACTATCCTATACTCCCCAGTAACATTCCTTCTTCGACCCCCCTCCCCCAAAACAATCTCTCTCTTCAGATTAACCTGTAATGCAAAATCATTAAGTTTACCTAAAGAACCCATTTTCTTATATTCAATCAACCTAAGCAATGGGCTTTCCTTTTTAACACTTTGTTGCCTAATTCCATATAATTCTTCCCGTGAAATATCTTAGTGAGATAATAACAGCTATATTGACCACCACTCTCATTACCAAAACAATGTACAAATGCTTAAAAGGCAACTACGTTCACAGCCTTGTCATTTCCAAGCTGAACGACAAAGAGTTCTTCCATCATCATGGCGAGAGAGATTCAGTCGATTCAGTGACATCAAGCCAGACGGAGGACTATTTATTCCAATGACCTCCGATCATTATGGCATAAATGCTAAGTTGCAATGATTGATTGCAAGAAATATCTTTCGTTCCCTTGACGCAACAGGGTCATTCTACTGGTCTCTGTAGTGTCAGCACTTCGTTGTTGTAATATTCCGTTTATAACGAAGTTATGGAATGTCCCCTTGAGTGAAATCAGTACAATAAAATTTGCACTCAAGGTTACAAGCACCAAGTCACTTAATATTATACTCCGGTTTTAGAGCCAGACGTAAAATTGTACTGCTCTTAATTCCGCAAAGGCAGCAGCACCTACCCTGCAGGCCTACGTGGCTTGCAGGTTCATGTCATGATGCACAAAACACCCCAGTTTACTTACTTGGTGTCAACTTAAGCTAAGGGCGTTCATTTCAAACTAACCCCATCACTGTCTGTAGCCTTTTTGCTTGGAAAACGCCGTCGTACAAATATTCCAGTCACCATGTATACTGACCTAATCCCTGCCGAGGAGAATACAGAAATCAAAGTGATATTCACCTTTGTGTGTCACGAGTAGCCTTTAGAGTCAGGATCACACTGCAATGCCTCCTCCTCCTCAGATAGTGGCTTTCGTTGACACTATTTGAACACTTGACGCCAATTCTGCCAATACGGAATGAAATATAAAGATAAAAGCCAAATCTTTGTGCTAGCCGGAAGCACCGACGACGAGGTGAATACTGTAACACCAAATAGGTATGATTTTTCCGAAAGCTTCAGAGGCCTTCGTTCATCAGCATTGAAATCAATAACCGTTCGCCTCGCCTCGACTGGGCCGGAACCAAGAACTTCCGGTTACCTGTCACGTCACTACGTGACTACGACGGCGAAGAACTTCGTTGGCAGGTGGACTTCTTACGTTAGTGAAAATCAGATTTATTTTTTATAATGTATGGATGGAATAAAATGAAACTGAAATTCACATAAGATCGTATACTGTCCCGAGACAGCGTTTGGACTTTTGGCAACCGAAAAAGTCCTTTGAAATTCTCGGAGGCTTCAACTACGAGAGAGAGAGAGAGAGAACGCAGCCTAAATAAATCCTAGCCTAAGCTCCTTTATAATAACGGGAATCGAGGAACTTTTTCTCAAACGGCCGGTGAAAGACCAACTGGGAAGCTTTCCCTTCATTTCTGGTAAAAGAGACGGTGGCTCAGTATGAATGCAATAAAGCCTGTCTTAACATGTGCTTGCTCAGGCGCGCGCGTATGCGTGTAAATTTCCCACCACCTGTCACCTAACGTCCACGGATTCTACCCACAGAGAATTTGGTGCAAAAATTGATACCATATACAAGAGTCCTTCTGCACTTTTGATGACCGTGTTTGAAAAACGGTTTCACATGGTCACAAAAACCTCACACTGTTCAGTTAAAAACTGTCCCGAGCCTGGATTCGTGGCCTTGCCTTGAAATGACCTGAGAAATGAAAGTTGGGTCTCACTGTAATAATAATAATAATAATAATAATAATAATAATAATAATAATAATAATAATAATAATATGAAGTGAGTAGACCCTCTTTTAAACAGGTCTTATTAAAAAGGATGGCTGTATTATGCGAATTTATCTTATATAGTGTCTTTTCTATCTTCCTTATGATTCGCTTTTCAGGCTTAACGACGTTAGTCAGCAACTGGCCGATATTCATGTTGGAAAAGGATAGTGTGGCATCGTCTTCTGAGGCACTCGAAGGGGCTGCTTCAGGGTTGCTGCTGCGTCGGCGGAAGTCCGCCCACTCGGAGTACAAGTTTTTCTTCTCCTCAACGAGTGTGGCCCCTCTCTCTCTTTGGACGACAGCTGCCGCGGCAGTAGAGTCCTTCTGCAGCTTCTCGTGCCTGATTCTCGCTGGGCGGTGAGGTCATGCAGCCGAAGGGAAGTATATGATGGGAGTAGACCCTCTTTTAAACTGGTCTTATTAAAAAGGAGGAGAAGAAAAACTTGTACTCCGAGTGGGCGGACCTCCGCCGACGCAGCAGCAACCCTGAAGCAGCCCCTTC
>JANJGK010008305.1:0-5000 GCA_039081455.1 Macrobrachium rosenbergii
ATGTGATATTTCACCAAAATAAAAAAAAAAATAAAAAAAAATAATTCTCGAAAACAACCAAATCTCCGAGAGAAAACATTTTTCGAAATCCCGAGAAACAAAAGGTACATATATGTGTCGCAATGTTCCCGGAGGATAGACCGAAAAACGGGGGGATTTTAGCAGATGCAAATACACGCGAAAAGAAAGAGGAAAATGGAGATAAACAGAGAGTCTATGCAGAAACCAGATCAGAAAACCATCTCGCATTTTTCGACGAGAATTCCACCATTTCAAAATGTCTCGGTTTCATTCAGTTTCGCCATTTCCATGTATTGTCACTTTTTTTTTTTATATAGTTCCCGAGTGTGATATTGCGAAACATAGCCTTTTTTAAAGCTGTTTAAACAGCTCAAATGGAGGTTAGACAATTCATCGCTGAGATGACATTATATCTCCCAAGGACATTACTAATATTATTTATTTCTCCCCCTCTTGCATCAACTGAATATTGCAATCCCATCCTGACTCAGCAATGGGCATTCTTTTTATTTGATTTTTCTGTTATTTTATTACTTCCCTGAGGCAACAGGTAAGCAACTCTGCCTTATATTTGTTATATAATAAGTGTTTCAGCATCTATTAGTATTTATCTTTCTTCGTTAGTCTTGATATATATATATATATATATATATATATATATA
Organism: Macrobrachium rosenbergii; assembly: GCA_039081455.1. Classification (NCBI taxonomy): domain Eukaryota; kingdom Metazoa; phylum Arthropoda; class Malacostraca; order Decapoda; family Palaemonidae; genus Macrobrachium; species Macrobrachium rosenbergii. Next base: position 684 of record JANJGK010008305.1, read on the forward strand.
TATATATATATATATATTTATTTATTTTGATATATATATATATATATATATATATATATATATATATATATATATATATATATATATATATATATAAAGAGAGCGAGAGAGAGAGAGAGAGAGAGAGAGAGAGAGAGAGAGAGAGAGAGAGAGAGAGAGAGAGTGGGAATGAAATGAAGAGTTCTCTCAGATTTCACAACACGAGGAGCGAGTCGTCACCATAGCAACATCGCATATCAGGTCGCTGGTCATTCTCACTGTCCTTTCCCTTCCATGCAGAGTCTTCTGTAACCCGAAGGCAAAGTCAGTCCTTCTTCGGCGTCTCCTGCAGGAAGTCTCTGAGACTGCTGGAGCCTTTGTTTCAGTCTTTAAAAACCAACGAGGACAAAGAAGAGTCTTCTTCTTTGATGATAAACTTCTGTTTCACACAAAGTTTCTCCTGCCTTTGTCCGGTTCTGAAAATTGTCTTCCCTCCTCAGGTTAAAACTTGAGGCGAGTTTGAAATGATCCAGAGTTCTAATAAGTTGCATTGGAGTGCTTGTGTTCTTTTATGTGTCTGTGTGTGTGAGTGTTTGTGTGTGTGTATATATATATATATATATATATATATATATATATATATATATATATGTATATATATATATATATATATATATATATATATATATATATATATGTATATATATATATATATATATATATATATATATATATATATATATATATATATGTATATATATATATATATATATATATATATATATATATATATATATATATATATATATATATATATATATATATGACATTTAAATTCATAAATTACCTTCTAAAACACAGATGAATCCTCAGTAAAAAGAAAAACACGCCAACACATCATGTTGCTTCATACACTAAGCCAGAGAGTACTCACCAGTGTTATGTCGAACACCCCCACAATAACTACGTCATTTAGTCTACTGCCTCCTGTACATCAAGGCTCTTTTTAACCACTACCTACACACCACCTGTCGAGAACTGAATCAATCTTCAAATCTTTGTGTCGATTTTTATATTTTTCTTCGCAATACTTATCTCCTTAAGAGTTTTTTTAAATATTTTTTTTCTTTGTCTTTCAGACCTGCACCAATTACCTACCACTCTAGGAAACAGGAAGTAACAGTATCTGATTTCAGTTAATTTTGTAACATGAAATTACTCAGAGTTCCTACAGAGGAATTCCTTGTTATTTTCAAGATATAATACTTTAACTTGTATACCTTTTTTTTTAAGTATATGCTAATTAGGCTAAAGTTTAACGTTTGAATCCTGTGACGCGAATAATGGCGGAAAATATAATCCTCATTTTGTGACCATTCTATCTACAACAGGTGAGTCGGAAACGAGATTTTTTTTAAGATATAATACTTTTACTTGTATACTTTTTTAAGTCTATACCAATTAGGCTAAAGTTTAAGTCCCAAGACATGAATAAAGAAGAGAGACGTAATCCACCTTTTGTGACCTTGCGCTCTACACCAGGGCGGTCTGAAACGAGTTTTTAATGTTAAGATATCATAACTTTTACTTGTATTGTTTCTAAGTAGATGCTAATTAGACCAAAGTCTGATTTCTGTGCCAAGAATAATGACAAAAAATGTAAACATCCTTTTGTGGCCATGTTATGTAAAGTGGTTTTTAGGCTGAAGCTTTGTTTTGACAAGAGTTAATGCTTTTACTGAAATCCTTTCAGAAACTATTGTGTCGTCTTTGTCTGTCCGTCTGCAGTTAATTCTACCTGACTTTATTCTGTCCGCACTTTCTCTGTCCGCCCTCAGATCTTAAAAGCTACTGAGGCTAGAGGGCTGCAAATTGGCATGTTGATCATCGACCCTCCAGTCATCAAACATACCAAACTGCAGCCCTCTAGCCTCAGTAGTTTTTATTTTATTCAAGGTTAAATTTAGCCATGATCGTACTTCAGGCAACGATATAGGATAGGCCACCACCGGGCCTTGGTTAAAGCTTCATGGGTCGAGGCTCATACAGCATTATACCGAGACCAGCGAAAGATAGATCTATTTTCGGTGGCCTTGATTATACGCTTTAGCGGCTGTACAGAGAACTCGATTGCGCAGGAGAAACTTCGGCGAATTTTTTACTTATTTAAGTATATGCTAATTAGTCTAAAGTTTAAATCCTATGAAACTGATAAAGGCATAAAATATTGCCACCCTTCTGCGAAGATATTACCTACAGCAGGCGAGGCTGAAGCTTTGCTTTGCAAAACCTATAAGATTTTAATGAGGAAGTCTCTTTCACAAAGAGTTTCTTAGAAAAAGAAAAACGATTAAGACGAGAAAATACAGGTTTTAGAACAATATCTCATAAAGGGTAACCTTTCCAGAAGATGCCCGGAGCCATTCCGTTGATGATGAAATATTATTAAGAAGAAAAGTTACCAAAAAAAAAAAATGTAATATTACAAAAACTCTTCTACGAAGAGATATTTCAGAATTACGAGCAGCCTTAATGGGAAAAGTTTAATTAGACACTCCTGCGTACACCTTGAATTATTTTGCTCTTTTTAATTTCATGAAATATGAGCTGCGACGGACAGTATACGCTATTCACGGCAGCAGTGAAAGTAATTAAAAAAAAAAGAGAACGTAATAGTAAATTGATGAACTTTACCGTCCCCAGCGATTTAAACAAGTCAAAAGTGCGCCGAAGGTTTTCTGTACAGTCGCTGCAGCGTATAATCAAGGCCACCGAAAATAGATCTATCTTTCGGTGGTCTCGGTATAATGCTGTATGAACCGAGGCCTATGAAACTTTAGCCACGGCCCGGTGGTGGCCTATCCTATAGTTCCCAGAAGCATAATTATGGCTAACTTTAAGCTTAACTAAAATAAAAGCTACTGGGGCTAGAACGCTGCAATTTGGTATGTTTGATGATTGGAGGATGGATGATCAACATATCAATTTGCAGTCCTCTAGCCTCAGTGGTTTTTAAGATCTGAAGGCGGACAGAAAAAGTGCGGACAGAAAAAGTGCTGACAGAAAAAAGTGCACACAGAATGAAGTGCGGACGGACAGACAAAGCCGGCACAATAATTTTCTTTTACAGAAAACCAAAACCTCCTTTGCAATAAGTAATATCGCATCAATATTCACCAAAAAAATAATTACATCCTACTAACCTCATCTCGTTTCTATTATTTTGAAGCAAAACCGTTCGAATCCTACACAAACAGACATCACGTCTCCCATTTGCATTTATAGAGAGAGAGTTTCCAAAGGCGAAAAATCTCAGACCCCTGAGCCAAAAGTTTTTCATAAAAAAAAATAAAGATAAAATGGAAACGCAACGAAACAAAGTCCTGTGGAAGCATGGCTATTTTTCCTTGCGACTGCAAAGGAAGATTCTGAGGAGTATGAAAGACACAGAAAGGTGATAAAAGAAATATACGTATACATATGTATATATATATGTATATATGTATATATATATATATGTATATATATATATATATATATATATATATATATATATATATATATATATATATATATATAGAGAGAGAGAGAGAGAGAGAGAGAGAGAGAGAGAGAGAGAGAGAGAGAGAGGCTACACATACATAAAACACTATGTAAAGGCATGCCTCTTTCAACTTTTTTGTTTATACCATAGATTCCACTTGACGATTTTTTGCTCTTAGACACTTCTTCAAAACTTTTTAATGAAGGAGCCGGGGCATCGCTTACCTTTGAAATATGTTAAAAGTTATATCGATTTATTCTACCAAGTTCCTAAGCGAGAAGATAATATTTTTTTTTTTTCTTCAAAATGAAAAAAAGAATTTGAAATTACTGTAACCGCACCAACTTGGGTCTACGTATATTAAATAGCAAAAAATTCAATACATTATCCAGAAAATAAAGGAAGTGATGTACAATAAAGATTATTATTATTATTATTATTATTATTATTATTATTATTATTATTATTATTATTATTATTATTATTCAGTAGCACTTATGTTTTTTGCAGTTATGCTTTTTATTCAACTTAGAGAAAGAGAGAGAGAGAGAGAGAGAGAGAGAGAGAGAGAGAGAGAGAGAGAGAGAGAGAGAGAGAGAGAGAGGGGGATGGGGATAGAGAAAGAGAGAGATAGAGAGAGAGAGAGGGAGAGAGAGAGAGAGAGAGAGAGAGAGAGAGAGAGAGAGAGAGAGAGAGAGAGAGAGAGTGAAACCTATGCCAGTGACCTTACTGCATTCAACAATTACTGTATATTCCCTCTACAGTAACAAAGATTCAGGTTTGTTAGAAAACTA
>JANJGK010008305.1:10000-27177 GCA_039081455.1 Macrobrachium rosenbergii
AACACGGCGAAATAGTGTAGGCGAGTCACTGTTTCGCCGAGTTAAATACTAGTCCCTAGTGGAGCAAATGTCCCTAAGGGCATTTCGCTATCTGCCTGACATTTCAGGCAGTTCCCGAAATGGCTGGTTTCGCCATCTGCCTGTAACAACGCCTGTACAATGACAGGCACGTTGTCTAACGAAAACGCCATAGCATCTTTCAGTACTTCGTGAGAACTCTTGACTGAAGGACTTTGAAAAAGACAGCTCACAGAATGGGGCCCGGAATCATTCAGAATGAATCAGTGTTTGATCGCACCGTTGAAGTAGAACTTGTCTCAGTCCCTGTGTAAATATAAATCTCATATCTGTTTGGACGTTGAGAAGCCTGCGTCAACAACAAATGGAGAGAGAGAGAGAGAGAGAGAGAGAGAGAGAGAGAGAGAGAGAGAGAGAGAGAGAGAGAGAGAGAGTATTTAATCACATCATTACGGCAGAGGTTGTCTCAATTGCCATGTAAATAAAAAAAAAATATATATATATTCCTGTTTACATACTGAGAATCAAACTACCATCAACAAAGAGAGAGAGAGAGAGAGAGAGAGAGAGAGAGAGAGAGAGAGAGAGAGAGAGAGAGAGAGAGAGAGAGAGTATTTAATCAGATCATTAGGGCAGAAGTTCTCAATTTCCACGCAAAGATAAATTAGATATAGATTCCTGTTTGCATGTTGAGAGTCATACTGTCACCAACAAATGGAGAGAGAGAGAGAGAGAGAGAGAGAGAGAGAGAGAGAGAGAGAGAGAGAGAGAGAGAGAGAGAGAGAGAGAGAGAGAGAAATGTTTTGTAGTAATTTACTTCTAGCAAAGTTTTATGTGCAGGGCAAAATATATTTTCTTCATTATTTTCTTCCCGGTAGATTCCGACCCAGAAGTTTGAGCCATTAGCATTTTCCAGAAAACTTTCTAACAAAGATATTTGCATAATTTTCAGATGAAAAAAGTTCTGGGAATATTCCCCGATGCTCAAAGTCAATACATTTCGACTTGAAAATTATCGTTCATTCTTTAATAATAATAATAATAATAATAATAATAATAATAATAATAATAATAATAATAATAATAATAATAATAATAGTAATAATAATAATAATAATAATAATAATAATAATAATAATAATAATAATAATATCAAAAAGTTTCCAATTCTTATTTATTGAAATCTATCTTCCACTTTGTAGTTAAACCTTTTATATATATATATATATATATATATATATATATATATATATATATATATATATATATATATATATATATATATATATATATATATATATATATATATATATATTCCACATACGAGCATTCTACTGCCTGGAAGCATCCACTGAAGTTAGTCTTTTTTTATTAATCACGATAATTTTCGTGAAGGTATACATTTGTTTACCGCTTGCAGAATACCATTAAGACATCTAACATTAGTAAAAGCCACTGGGCACATTTAATTTTCGATTTTCACAAATAATTATCTTGAGAGTGGGACAGTTTAATCTTTACTGAATTATCATTGGTCAAGAATTAAGAAATTCAAATGCCCATTTTGCAAAATTCTATAGTTAACACTAGATACCTGTTATTATTATTATTATTATTATTATTATTATTATTATTATTATTCAGAAGAAGAGCCCTATTCATATGGAAGAAGCCCACCAAAGGGGCCACTGACTTGAAATTCAAGCTTCCAAAGAATATTATGGTGTTCAGTTGAAAGTTACAGAATGTAATAGGAAATACAGAAAGAAGAGATCAGTTATTAAAAAAATAAACAAATTAATGAATATATGGATAAAAATATAGTAAAATTATCAAAACTCAAGGAGAATTGTTTTAGGTTAGCAACATCTCAGGGAGACCGTTCCACAGTCCAATGGTGTGAGGAATAAAGCACCTCTGGAACTGAGAAGTTCCTTTATATGTCGATCATGAAAAATATATAAATTAATTAGATAAACCTCACGAAGAATAACACTGGGACTTCTCAAATTAAAAACAAATGAAGAATGCACCGGAGTTTCTTCGGCGCAATCGAGTTTTCCATACAGCCGCCGCGGCGTATAATCAAGGCCACCGAAAATAGAGCTATCTTTCGATGGCCTTGGTATAATGCTGCATGAACCGAGGCCCATGAAACTTTAACCACCGCCCGGTGGTGGCCTATCGTATGTCATTGCCAGACTCACGATTATGGCTAACTTTAACCTTAAATGAAATAAAAACTACTGAGGTTAGAGAGCTGCAATTTGGTATGTTTGATGATTGGAGGGTGGGTGATCAACATACCAATTTGCAGCCCTCTAGCCTCAGTAGTTTTTAAGATCTGAGGGCGGACAGAAAAAAGTGAGGACAGAATAAAGCGCGGACGGACAGACAAAGCCGGCACGATAGTTTTGTTTTACAGAAAACTAAAAATCCTCGAGTTTCCAATTTATATGAAATTCCCCTTTGAAAAGATGGAACGGGCATAATTAGCAAGGCAGACAAGGATGCCTAAACCTCTAATCTCAGCAGATGGGAGCCTTCTGATCTTGGGATCTCTTTCTTATCTCGAGAAAATAATCCACGGATTATCCAGAATTCATTCATCATGCTAATTAGATCCCTCTCGTCAGGCTAACTCTCTTCATAAGTTATTCGTTAGTTATTCATAACAAGCTAAAATTCATTTCGAATATCATGTCAGACGCGTCCAGCGGATTAAGATCCTGACGTACTCGCTTCTACACTTTGGAGTTAATGAGTTTTTTTTTTTTTTTTTTTTTTTTTTTTTTTTAGTAAAGAGGCCATGAGATTTAGAACAGGAAATTCGATAATGCCTTCGCTGGGCTTAGTGATGCCTTCACTACGGCCTGCCAATCTTCTCCCACAACAGCCTTCGTGATAACGTGATAAAAGCTGCCCTATGGAATTTTTAAAAAACCAGCAGAGAGAGAGAGAGAGAGAGAGAGAGAGAGAGAGAGAGAGAGAGAGAGAGAGAGAGAGAGAGAGAAGGGGGGGGGAACTAATATTCCTCCACAAGAGCCCTCGTGATCACGTGATAAAAGTTGTCCTATGGAATTTAAAAAACTAGCAGAGAGAGAGAGAGAGAGAGAGAGAGAGAGAGAGAGAGGAACCAATCTTTCTCCACAAAAGTGGAAAGCTGCCTTGTGGAATTAGAGAAATGACGCATAAATAGAGAGAGAGAGAGAGAGAGAGAGAGAGAGAGAGAGAGAGAGAGAGAGAGAGAGAGAGAGAGAGAGAGAGAGAGGAACAATCTTTCTCTACAAGAGCCTTCATGATACCGTGCAAAGCTGCCTTATGGAATTTGAGATATGAGCATTAAGAGAGAGAGAGAGAGAGAGAGAGAGAGAGAGAGAGAGAGAGAGAGAGAGAGAGAGGAAGAGAGAGAGAGAGGGACTTTCCCTAAAAGAGCCTTCGTGACAATGTGGAAAGCTCCTGAATGATACATTATCTATTTCTATTTTTATTTTCAACTATTTTAGTTATAATATCAATATTTCTATTTATTACACTTTGTATTTATTTCTAATTTCTGTTTTCATCGTCCAGTTCTTATTTTTTCACTTCTATTATTTTCATTAGCTTTCTGTAAAAGAAAACTATTGTGCCGGCTTTGTCTGTCCGTCCGCACTTTTCTGCCCCGCCCTCAGATCTTAAAAACTACTAAGGCTAGAGGGCTGCAAATTGGTATTTTGATCATCCACCCTCCAATCATCAAACATACCAAATTGCAGCCCTCTGGCCTCAGTAGTTTTCATTTTATTCAAGGTTAAAGTCAGCCGTAATCGTGCTTCTAGCAACGGTATAGGACAGGCCACCACCGGGCCATGGTTTAAAGTTTCAAGGGCCCGGTCCATACAGCATTATACCGAGACCACCGAAAGATAGATCTATTTTCTGTGACCTTGATTATACGCTATAGCTGCTGTACAGAAAACTGTACTGCGCCGAAGAAACCTCGGCGCTTCACTTGCTTGTTTTTATTGCAAATGACGTCACATTCGATCTGGCCGAAATGCATAGATGCAATAATGATTTCTTCATAAAGGCAAATGTAAGTCTGACTAGTCAATATAATATTGCTGTATAGTTATTACATTCTAAAGAATAGGTTTTTAAAGCCAAACCAGGACAAGCTAGGGGTCGGTAAGTGCGCATGCGCCCTAGGTACAAGAAAGAGGCCAGGAAAGCGAGTGACAAAAAACAGGCAAATTTACGTTAAACCTAGAGGGCTGGAGACGTGGTGGTTATTGCGCCTGCGCGTTCGCAAAAACTTTTGTATAAATATTTTGCTCATGTTAAATAATCATACGTGCTTGTGTTCTGTATATTATAAAAAAAAAAAAAAAAATTGCGCCAAAGTTTCTTCGTTGCAATCGAGTTTTCTGTACAGCGTATGACCAAGGCCACAGAAAAACAGATCTATCTTTCGGTGGTCTCGGTATAATGCTGTATGATCCGCGGCCCATGGAACTTTAACCAGTGCCCGATGGTGGCCTGTCCTATATCGTTGCCAGAAGCACGATTATGGCTAACTTTAACCTTAAATAAAATAAAAAAAAACTACTGAGGCTGGAGGGCTGCAATTTGGTATGTTTGATGATTGGAGGGTGTATGATCAACATACCAATTTGCAGCCCTCTAGCCTCAGTAGTTTTAAAGATCTCAGGGCAGACAGAATAGTGCTGACAGAAAAAAGTGCGGACGGACAGACACAAAGCCGTCTCAATAGTTTTACTTTTACAGAAAACTAAAAACTATAATAATGTCTCGTGATCTCAGTGACGCATTCGGCATCCTTGAAATTCTGCCCATTTTCTTTGAAGGTAATCTGGTACAAGTCACAGAAAATGTAATTTGCACTGTAACTAATAAATAACATTCTTTTGTGAACCGTATGATTATCAGTTTTTTAACATTTCTCTTGAAAACGAAGCCTTTTTTTATATAGTCTGAATCTCTCATAAGAAAGTAAGAAGTTAAATTCTTTGATGAACTAAACTGCAGATTCTTATAATAAATGAGAAAAGATGTTTTATCCAATACAAAAACTTCTAATCATAAGGACCCACAAACGAAATTTTATGTTAAGTGAACTATGGTTAGAAAGTCATAAAATTATATTTACATTTTTTTTACATACAGTAATGTGATAATAAGCTATAATAAAAAAATGACCATCACAAGAATTACATAAAAAACAATTATATATTTTTCAAGAGTGAAACCTATACTGTATTTTGAAAGTGTTCTTTTTCTGCAGTTCCCAGAAAAGTTAGGTTAAGGTTAGGCAATCTTTTTTCTTTCTTTTAATATGGAAATATAATAACAATGAAATATATATATATTATTTACATATACATTTTTTGGTGAATTACAAATAAATTGTTGAAAATGATTGAAATGTAAAAGTCAAACATTCATTTTTTACATACACATTCGCTCTTCAAAATTAACAATGTGTCCAGGTAGCTGTTTGTGTTACATATCTTTGGATCCAGGTAATTATTTGTTTTACATATCCTTTTAATCGAGATAGTTATTTGTGTTACATATCCTTGAATCCAAGTCTATTTGTGTTACATATTCTCGTATTCAGGTAGCTCTTTGTGTTACATATCCTTGAACTCAGGTAGCTATTTGTCTTACATATCCTTGAATCCAGGTAGCTATTTGTGTTCCATATCCTTGTATCCAGGTAGCTATTTGTGTTACATATCCTTGACTCCAGGTAGCTATTTGTGTTACATATCTGTGTATCCAGGTAGCTCTTTGTATTACATATCCTTGAATCCAGGTAGCTGTTTGTGTTACATATCCTTGTATCCAGGTAGCTATTTGTGCTACGTATCCTTGACTCCAGGTAGCTGTTTGTGTTACATACCCTTGTATCCAGGTAGGTCTTTGTGTTACATATCCTTGTATCTGGGTAGCTCTTTGTGTTACATATCCTTGTAACCGGGTAGCTCTTTGTGTTACATATCCTTGCATCCAGATAGCTATTTGTGTTGCATAGCCTTGTATCCAGGTACCTATTTGTGTTACATATCCTTGTGTCCAGGTAGCTCTTTGTGTTACATATCCTGGTATCCAGGTAGCTATTTGTGTTGCATATCCCTTGAATCCAGGTACCTATTTGTGTTACATATCCTTGTGTCCAGGTAGCTCTTTGGGCTACATATCCTTGTATCCAGGTAGCTCTTTGTGTTACATACCCTTGAATCCAGGTAGCTATTTGTGTTAATATCCTTCCATCCAGGTAGCTATTTGCGTTAATATCCTTGAATCCAGGTAGCTGTTTGTGTTACATATCCTTGTATCCAGGTAGCTATTTGTGTTACATATCCTTACACATAATATAAAATGAGCAAAAGAAACTTAAACTAAATACAATGAATTTACAATACGGTATATATCACAGCTTAATATTCATATTGCTTGTTATGTATATTTTTCCAGTTTTACAGATAGGTGTTCATGATGCAGTTCCATTAATCTTAGCTTTAAGTTTCCTCTCCTTCCTTCAGTGTTTCCTCTGACATCCGGAAATGCAATCGTTCACATTTTTCTAATAAATTTATGTCTGTATATTTGCGTATAAATGTGAATGAGGATTATTTTCAAGCAAGTCTTTTTACTTTAAAAGGTGTCCATAGCTTACTTGTATACATAATGGTCTTATTGTCATTGTTTCTCTTCCTTGAAGAGTTTTTGAAACGATATAATTTTTCTAGCAAGTGGCTGCTGATTTGAAAGGAGTGCATACATTGAAAAAAGGTTAAGAACCACTGGTCCACACAATCGACAAAACAACATTCTATTTAAGAGTTACCGTTAAACTTACATTTTCTATGACCTTTGGCGTTCAAAGAAAACGAGTGGAACCTCGAGCATGCCGAATGTGTCATTGAGATCATGAGTTAAAACTTCAGTTCTTTAATTTGTATTCAGTAATACGTAGTTTCTTTAAAGCACTGAATATATTTGCTCCTAAATCTGGGTGTAAATATTGATAAAAAAGTCACATAAGCATAAAGTTTATATATCATTACCTGATAAAATGTATTCAGTAATGTGTACTTTTTCAAAAGCACTATGCACATGTGCTTCTAAATCAGGATGTACATATTGATAAATCACATAACCACAGAGTTCAAATGTCATTTAGATGAATAAATGATTAAAAAGTCACATGACCATAAAGTTTATATATCATTTGCTTGATAAAATGTATTCAGTAATGAGTACTTTTTCAAAAACACTATACACATGTACTTCTAAATCAGGATGTACATATTGATAAATCACATAGCCACAAAGTTCAAGTGTCATTTAGATGAATATACGATTAAGTAATGGATTAGAGGCTGGTAATATAAGCTAGAAAGAACTAGAAACTCGTTGTATATCACGATGACGCTTCAAAATAAATATTTTAAGAAACTTTCTTATAAGTTAAAACTAACATTTACATACCCAGTTATGAATAACACTGAATGTGCATCAACATATTTGAAAGTATATGAACTTCGAACCGTCATTTTTATCTAAAAATAATCACAGAGAAAGAATAATTAAAATTTTCACAAGAGAGTATATTAATTACTGTTTTGAATAGCCAATAACTGAAGCAAGACGTGTACATTGTCAGTTTAGAGGGATTATGCTCATGTAAAGGAATGCCTATGTATACTGTGTTGATGTATGGTGTAACCATATTGTAAACACTGTAATTGTAAATAACGTGAGTTTAATCCTTTCAATAAAAAGTAAAGAGAAAATAATTAAATTTCTGAAAGTAAAATATGAAAATAATTAAGACAATGATAAGTAAGAAACATCCCATAATTAAAGGTATACTTATTATTCACAAATTTTTCAAATCTCCCCAACTATACCCTAACGTCTTTTAGCCTGCATAAATGGACAGACAGTATGCTTATGCTTGGGCTGACATATTTTGTTCTTGTAGATGGAATCAACCCACTCATATCCTAAGCCAAAATCTCATTAAGGTAGTTTTTCACAAATCTAGTCTCTTGGAGGAGGTAATACTCCCTTTGATGAAAGCCATGAGTAAAGGTTCTCTCTCTCTCTCTCTCTCTCATACACACCCACACACACATACACACAACACACACATAAACACATACCCTCTCTCTCTCTCTCTTTCTCTCTCAAGGAAACAATTTGCCTCTCTCTCTCTCTCTCTCTCTCTCTCTCTCATACACACCCACAAACACATACACATACACACAACCCACACATAAACACATACCCTCTCTCTCTCTCTCTCTCTCTCTCTCTCTCTCTCTCTCTCTCTCTCTCTCTCTCTCTCTCTCTCTCTCTCTCAAGGAAACAAGTTGCCTCTCTCTCTCTCTCTCTCAAGGTAACAATTTGCTCCCTAGATGAACATAACATTTTTGATAATATAACATTAAATATTCATACTTTCCCATCGAACATAATCGCGGTACATATATTTCCGTATAATTCGACAGAGAAACAAATAATTGTTCTTTCGAGGATTTGTACTGAGTTAAGAATATTTTTCGTGAGTTTTGTATATAAAATTTAGCCCTGTAAATTATTCAAACAGTTATTCTTGCATTATGCAAAGAAGTCTAGAAGAATCAATATATATGCGTTTAGATCTTAAATGACTACAATAGGCCCGCCTTGCCCGGGTTAACTCTGCATGAAACAAGCGAACTGCTTTACTTCAAACTTTATGTACAAGTTCATCGAAGAGATAAATGAATTAAGGTTAGGATTCTTAAAAGCAGAAGACATTACAGCAAGGTGTTCTATCTGCTCATACACTAATACGTAAACACATCGCTTATGCAAATGTAACTGAGGTGATAACAAGCGGTACGAGCTAACAGGCGATCGAATGCACCCGTCAGTAGTTTTAAGAAAACAATAAGCCGGCAAGTTTTAGGTACAAAAGTGTAGACAGCGCCTCTACCGGCCAAGAAGAGAAACATTACCTTTGAAGCCGGTTGGTAGGCTTCTCTCAGGATCCGTCAGAGGGCAGCACTTTGCAGACCCTACAATTTGGGTGATTCCAATGTAGCAAGAGAGACGGGAATTTTTATTTTTTTACTTTTTATTGAAAGGATTAAACTTACATCATTTACAATTATAATATTTACAATGTGGTTGCAGTATACATCAACACAGTATACATAGGCATTTCTTTACATAAGTATAAACTGACAGTTTATACAATAAATGTATGAAATACCATTTTTGCCTAACGTATTTACTTTGCTGTATATTGTATATACAGATACTGTTGTTTTTTTTTAATAAAAGATAAAAAACTTGTTCTACAACAAACTTTGAACAATTGCCTTGGGTGAATTTGCACAATATACAAATGGAAGTAATTTACTTTTGATTTGAATGGTACAGTTTTCATGTTGACTTGAGTTTTGGTTCCGTATGAGAGGCATTTATTAAAAAAAAAGTACTTCCCCAATAATCTGAGCTCCCATTGCATGATAAAATACGCGTACGGGAAGGAATCGCGAAAAATTAACGGCTTGCAGGTAGAATTAACCGTTTTGAATACGTTATATTAAGACTTTTGGAAATGTGGTATGACCTAGCACATAGATAAGTCGTTTTTTTTTTGTGATTTATAATTCGAAGAAATTGCCAGTAAAAGTCTGATATGCAATTCGATTCCTTCAATGTCCTCCAAAATCTGTTTTTTGGCAGTGGGTCCCTGGCATATCCTGAGAGGTGAAGCCTTATTCTCTATCTCTATCTTTCCCTTTTCATTTATCTAAGAATGTGATATCCTTTCAAAGTTTGCTATTGAATATAACAGCCTTGCTTATTATGTGACGTCCATTCTTGGGGAGCAAGTCTCAGATAAACGTAGGCAGTCCGTCTCATTTCATGCATTTTGATATGAATTGATATGAATCTGCGTACAGTCATTCTTGAACAGATGTCGAATGTAAATCTACTCATTACATTGAAATGAAAAGTCATTTATTCTTAATATCAAAAAATATGTTCATGGTGACAAGGTTTCCGGACTTGTGTGATGCTGGACTTTCCATTCTTGACGCATCTCAGGTTCATCAGAGATGGCAGGATTTGTTCTGATTCTCCTCCAATAAACGGAGCCTCCGTTTTGTTTTAAATATGTATGTGTAGAAGAAGGAATACTTGAAAACTTTTTAAAAGTAAAACTACATGCATACACGTCCAGCTGTTAAGGATGTGTGAGCTTCAGGCCTTTGGAAATATTATATAGTGTTTATTCATTTCGTTGTTAACAGATGTCTTATAAATGCCTTTAATCGTGGGTTTTAAACCTTTGTAACTACTAAGAGAGAGAGAGAGAGAGAGAGAGAGAGAGAGAGAGAGAGAAGAGAGAGAGGAGAGAGAGAGAGAGAGAGAGTTTTGGGAAGTTATTTTTATACTTTCGTGAAACTATTGATGAACATTTTAAGTCTATCAGTGTCTTGCAATTACAGTCATTACTCAAATATTGCCATCAAAGGTAAGAGAGAGAGAGAGAGAGAGAGAGAGAGCAGAGAGAGAGAGAGAGAGAGAGAGAGAGAGAGAGATGATGGCTTAAAGAAGACTCAGGAAGATGCCATACGTAACAGATAAATTTGTACGCATTCTGTGATTCCCAGTTCAAAGATTTGAGTATCAGAAAAGGTACTTTATTTGTGAATGGTTTTAAGCTTATGACTTGTATAATCTATTAAGAATGTAAGTTTGATATGACCTGACTAAATATAAATATGTACATATCTAAAATATGTATAAAATCTTATTATACTGTAGTTTATTTTATAATAAAAGAAAAAAAGTTAATTTCCTTTTATGAACTGTGTTAATAGAAACTTCATGTTAATCATACCTACAGTAACAAAATGCTTTGCTTCTTGATTAGGATAAATATCGTAATCGAATTCTAAAAATATCTAAATAATGATATTACTTCCTTGTTGTCATTATTTAATAATAACATAAATTCTCTTTCATCTTTTATTTAAAAAATAGATTAATGCAGTTTTTATAGTTATTTCACAGTATTTACATAATTTTACAATAAGTTTTCTTCTCACCAGGAATATAATATGTTTACAACATCAATGCTAAAAAAAAAAATAATAAAAAAAACAACACGGGTAATATTATAATCCCTAAATTCTGAGTGAGTTGCATTCCATAATTTAATGAGCAATAACATATACTACCGTAGATGTCTAATGACATCAGGTGTATTTGTTAGGTGGCCCCATTTTTTAAAA
Organism: Macrobrachium rosenbergii; assembly: GCA_039081455.1. Classification (NCBI taxonomy): domain Eukaryota; kingdom Metazoa; phylum Arthropoda; class Malacostraca; order Decapoda; family Palaemonidae; genus Macrobrachium; species Macrobrachium rosenbergii. Next base: position 21,331 of record JANJGK010008305.1, read on the forward strand.
TTTTTATTTATATTTATCTGAAGTGATATTTACTTTGCATCAGATACGTTTTTGAAAGATCCCCAGATCCTATAAAATGCGGCGTATCGGATACCTGAATATATATATATATATATTAGTATATATATAGTATATATATATATATAGTATATATATATATATATATATATATATATATATATATATATATATATATATATATATATATATATATATATATATATACATACAATCAAAATTGTAAGTTACCAATCACTGCCAATATTACCAGCCCAGGTTCACATTGGCTCTCTATGGTGAACAGAACAATTTTGATAAAATACCAAAAAAATATTTATATTTTCTCATCGAAAATAATCTCGGCATTTATGTTCCCCATACTTCGACGGAGAAACAAATTATTGCGCTTTCGAAAATATGTACCGAGTTAAAAATGTTCTTTCTGACCTTTGTACATAAAATTTAGTTCCGTCAATGATTTAAATAGTCATCTTAGCATTATGCAAAGGGAGTCTAGAAGAATCAAAATATGTACATTTAGATCTTAAATGACTACAATAGGCCCTCCTTGCCCGGGTTAACTCTGCATGAAACAAGCGAACTGCTATTATTTCAAACCTTATGTACAAGTTCATCGAAGAGATAAATGAATTAAGGTTAGGATTCTTATATGCAGAAGACATTATAGAAGGTGTTCGACCTGCTCATGCAGTAATGCATAAACACATCGCTTATGCAAATGTAACTGAGGTGATAACAAGCGGTATGGAGCTAACAGGCAATCGAATGCACCCTCAGTAGTTTTAAGAAAACAATAAGCCGGCAAGTTTTCTGTAGAAAAGTGTAGGACAGCGCCTCTACCGGCCAAGAAGAGAAACAATACCTTTGAAGCCGGTTGGTTATGTTTCTCTCAGGATCCGTCAGAGGGCAGCACTTTGCAGACCCTACAATTTGGATGGTTCCAATTTAATGAGAGGAAGCTTTTATATAAATGCATGAAACGCCATTTTTGCTAAATGATTTTTTTTATCTTTTATTTAAATGTTCAGTGTACAATATACATAGTCTCGAGTTGCAACATTGCATGAAATTTACTGTAACAATGTTCCTCAGTGATTGATTGATTTATGGATACCAAAACTGTTGTCGCAACATCTAGGCCTTTTGCTAATCGTATTAACCTAATTCATTCTACAATAAGCATCGAATAATTGCATGGGTAAATTTGCACAATATACAAATGAAAGTCATTTATTTTTTAATTTGAATGGTAAATTTTTCATGCCGACTAAGTTTCTGGTCCTGTAGGTGAGGTTCATATGAAAAGTGACCTATCGTTTTATCTTGGCCCCAAATAAACTGAGCGCCATTGCGTGATATAATACGTGTACCGAAAGGAATCGCGAAAATTAACTGCTTCCAGTAAAATTAGCCGTTTTGAATACGTTACCCTAAGACTTTTGGAAATGTGATATGGCCTGGCACATAAGTTATTCGTTTTTTGTGATTTATAATTCGAAGGAATTGTCAGTAAAAGTCTGATTTGCAATTCGAATTCCTTCAATGTCGTCTAAAATCTGTTTCTGCTAGTGGGTCTCTGGTATCCTGAGAGGCGAAGCTTTACTCTCTGTCTCTATCTTTCCCCTTTTCATTTATCTAAGAATGTCACATCCTTTCAGAGTTTGCTATTGAACATTATAGTCTGATTATATTATTTCATCCGTTCCTGGGGATTAAGTCTTTGATATACGTAGAAAGTCGGTCTTATTTCATACATTTTTATATGAATCTGGGTACAGTTATTCTTGAATGAATGTCTGGTGTAAATCTCCGCATCACAAAGAAAAGAAATTCATTATCTTTAATATGGAAAATATATTCGTTACACTGACTATGTTCCCAGGCTTTCTTGTAATGAACTTGCCCGTCTAGAAGCATCTCAGGCTCCTATTGAGACAGCACGATTTGTTTCAATTCTCCACCAATAAATAGAGTGTCCGTTTTATGTCCAAGATAGGTTTAGAAGAAGAATACTTATCAAAGCAACTACCAATATACTGTATAAGTCTAACCATTAGGAATAAGTGAGTTTCAGACTTTTAGAAATGTTACATAGAGTCTGTATTAATACTGGAGTCTTACGGAATTATATAAATGCCTATAATCCTTGTTTTTAAACTTTATTATTATTTTATAAAAAGGGAGTGAGTGTTTTGTATATACTTCATGAAACTTCTGATGAACATTTTAAGTCTATTTATTCCTGCAATTAAAGTCATTACTCAGACGTTACCACCAGAGAGAGAGAGAGAGAGAGAGAGAGAGAGAGAGAGAGAGAGAGAGAGAGAGAGAGAGAACTTTGATTCAAGAGAAGATGGCTTAAAGAGGTCTCAGGAAGACGCAGTGCCCGGCAGATAGATGCTACGTATTCTTTGATTCATAGCTCAAGGAAATTGTCATTAATGGTCAAGTTTGAATGCAGAATCCCTTCCTTGTTTTTTGCGAAATCCATTTTTGGCAATGGGTCCGCGACATCTTCACGGATGCCATCTATTTATAGTCAAGGTTATCATTTCCCTTCACAGTTTGCCATTTAACGTTACAACCTGTTTATTTACATTACTTTACTCTCTTGATATGAGATCAGTTTCATGTCTAATGCCAGCTGATTCTCTCTTTTGTCATCAAAGGTTTGCATAACATTTTCTCGGCATAATTTGTTTTTGTACAGTAGAGGCCTTTTGTCTCGTTCTTGGCTTATCCCTAAACTTCCTCACTTCCTGTAGGTTAAGAAAGCCCAACGTGTTTCGCCAAGTTTATTTTGTCTTATAATGAACAATGATTTAGTGAGATTGCATGAAGACTTTCACAGACGCCCTTGGTATCATACGATGTATAAAGTGATGACGATAACGATATATAATTGTGATTAGAAGGCTGATCCTGGGAGAATTCAGTGCCTGCTTATCCGTGTAAACATTGCATTCGGAATCGTATGCACAATGAATGCCTTGATTTTGCAAGTCTTGCAATATTGCTGCGCGTCATTTTGTTGCTCGAGCAAAGACTTCAATAATGTTTAAGCACTCATTCCGCCACGGCTCTCCATTTCCATAGTAAAAGACATGAGACCATACTTTCTTCTTTTAAAAATATTGTGCCAGGTGTTCTCTGAATAATGAGCAAGCACGCTCTTTTATTCAAGAGAAATAAATAAGAAAAGTCTTTGGAATCTCAATTCACCCATACCTTCTAAAACGGCAAGGTCGTATAACAATAATGATGAGCATAAATTTAGGCTAAACCTGAGAATTTGGGTTTAATGGGCCGTATCCCCTTGTGTCCAAGCAAATATCTGTATGTCCAGAAATCATCCAGTTGTTTGGGCTCTTTAAAATTATAGTTGCTTTGCTGCTGATCTTATGAAAATAATTTTTATAGAAGTAAGGATTGAAGAGATTTTGTCTTTTTTTGCAGGATGTAAGTGTTGGGGATGTTATCTAATAATTTCGTAACAACTCTTCCCAACAACAACAACAACAACCTTCACAGCCCTTCTGGAACAGTCATTTGGTAAGATTTGATGTTATTACCACATACTTGACTCACTCCTCCCCTACGGAATCAAATTCAGGTTGATCATAACAGCTTGGCTGTTTCGAGAACGCCCCTCCCACAAAACAAAGATCTGGACTTCATAGAGCTTCTGAAGAACGTCCATTCATCTTCTTCTTCTGTCATAAATCAAAGACGAAAAGGCTCTCACTGAAATGTTAAGTGCCCCTCCATCTTGGAATGACAGATCCTTCGTACCTCGCCTTAAATATTCTCTTTGACAAAACGAGGGCTCTCTTTATTTTCTCCTGCGTACATTCAGGGCTCTGAAGATCTGCCTGGTGAAAAGGAGGTGATATTATAGTCGATTCTCTTTATGCCAGAGATAAAAAAAAAAAGGTTGTCTTGCAAAGATGTCAGGTTTTTAGGATTTATGTGCCACTTAATCAGAGTGTCCTGGCTTCCTGGCTTAGTAGAATATCAGAGGTTCAGTACGTTCATGTTATCACATTCTACATTAAATGCTGCTACATTATGCTTAACAGTTTCATTGTTCATTCTTTTCTTTAGGCAAAAGGTAGAATACTAATATTGATCCAAAAACTCATATATTTTCAGACGTCATTATACGTTTTTTTTACATTAAAATATGGGAATAAATGGTTTTCTCTCCTTATATTGCTTATTAAAATATACAGGCCACATAAATAATGCTTACCAGACGCCTTCCCTCCATTCAACTCATATTGATGACTGATAAGTTATATTGCCTAGTTATTATCAATAATGAATATATCAAATTCCCATAGAAAAAAATCATATAAAATGAAACTATCTGTTGACCGCTAAGCAATTTTTCCTAGACGTATTATGGCAAATATTTAAAAAAAAAAACATTTGCAAGCCGAAGTTGAACAGTGAACTCTCTATGGGGAATTCACTCAGCTGCTGTACAAATTTATGAAGGTGTTGATTTGAAGAAGAAGTTTATGCACTTGGTATTCATCCTTAGTTAGTCAGCTCCATACAGTTTCTTATACGTGTAGGTGTATTTGTGTGTATGTGTGTGTTTGAGTAACTCACTGCCAGAGTTCGATCCCACATGCGAGAAAACGATTTGGTCCCGGTTTCCTGTAAGACGTTACTCGACTATGAAGGGTTTTATGCAGGCAGGAAAAGGGCTTGAGTTAATAATCTTATTTCCAATGACTCGATGTGAACTGGAAAATTAAGATAATCTGGAATCAGTCCTGCTGAGGGGAACTGGACAATAGTTGAAATAGCACTTACACTAAAACGCACACACATTCGTACACATGTGTATATATATATATATATATATTATATATATATATATATATATATATATATAATTAGCCTATATACATTATAAATATATATATTTAGTATTGTATATATATACATATATATTTATAGATATATAATTATATATATATATATAGATCTATATATATATTATACAATTTGTATTTAAATATATATATCTGTGTGTATATACATATGTGTGTGTGCGTTGTTGCATGTATATACTAAACATATTCTATTATAAACATGCGACAAAAACAGACAGAAGAGTCCATGAGAGAGAGAGAGAGAGAGAGAGAGAGAGAGAGAGAGAGAGAGAGAGAGAGAGATAATGAAAAGACAGTAAAAAAAAAATTAATACAAGAAAACAAAGCCCCCCCCCAAAAATTAGTTGTACCTTGAATGGAGGAAGCAGGAAGGGAGAGAGGAGGGGGATAGGAGGGAGGGGGGGGGGAGTGAAGGTGAAAAACAAGTCTTTAGGAGGCGGGAGAGTTCTCAGAAGACCATCAAAGAGGGAGGGAAAGTGGGAGGGGGAGAGAGAGAGAGAGAGAGAGAGTGGGACTTTTCAGCTGAGAGCAAGACCCCGGATGAAAATGAAACAAATAAGGTGGTGTGCGTCTTGTTGTTTCTCTCTCTCTCTCGTCTCTCTCTCTCTCTCCTCTCTCTCCTCTCCTCCTCTCCTCCTCTTGGTTTCCTTCTTAAATGTGTAACGTAATGTTCGCAGTAGGAGAAGAAGAATTAGTAATAGTGGAAGTTTCTGCACGCATTACTCCAGACAGACTTCTACTGTGGTTTGTTTTGTGGCTAATGCAGTTACCCCATTTTGTGGGGGGGGGGGGGGGCGGAGTTGGACGTCTTTCTACCTACCTACGGCTTTTTTCAGTTTTCTAAATTTTGTAGACGTCAGCATATATATATATATATATATATATATATATATAATATATATATATATATATATATATA
>JANJGK010008306.1:0-12500 GCA_039081455.1 Macrobrachium rosenbergii
TATAAAACGGTATTGAGATATTTTTTACTTTCTTACTGTCATAGCGTCAATATCGTTACTGTAATTTCTTGTATGATGCTCTCTCCCTCTCTCTATCTCATAATTAGTATGATGATAATTTACACTTTACTACTTTTTCTCTTTCATTCGCTCTTACACACCTTTACTACGGTAATGGTAGTTATAGGTTTATGCAGTAAACTATTATTACCTAAGTAATTATAGTTTACTGCATATTTCTCACTCTCTCTATTACAGATACAAGTGGCACAAAATTATTAGTGATGAATGTTACGCATTTACTTCCTATTGTCACTCTTTTTAAAACCATTGCGATAGATCTCATTCTCATACACACATACAATATATCATAATCATTGCGATAATATATTAACACTTTCTTTTTCTTCCCTCTATTCGTTCTTAATGTATTATGATTATGTAATTTTCCTGAATTATATATTAAATTGGCATTACCAAAGCAACGGTAGTTCAACTAAAAAATCCTCTCTCTCTCTGCTGCTTACCTATACAACCAAAAAGACAATATTTGACCACAGTTTAACCAATACATTTTTCTCACCTGTACACACCATTATAATAGCTTGTTAATGTACAATTATCTCTGAATTTATCTCGAGCTCGGTCGCTCTCTCTCTCTCTCTCTCGCTCATACACTCACGTTTTATTTTATATATATATATATATATATATATATATATATATATATATATATATATATATATATGTCACTAATAGTGATATTACTTTTACTTTTTTATTACACTTCTCTTTTATTAGCTATTACCAATACTATGGTAAAGGTAATTAACTGGATTATACAGGAAACTACTATTACTAAAAGTAATTTTAGTTCACTGTATAATCCTCTCACTCCATCTCACACACAGATACAGGGCACATGTCACTACTGTTATGTTAATAGTGCACCCTTAACCTCTATTCCCATTTTTCCTTAATAAATACCATTCCTCTGTGAACGTTACGTTACTCTATCATTCTCTCTCTCTTTTTCTAACATACACACGGGACACACAATTATTGGTGATGAAAAGTTTAGCTTCTATTTCTCATTTTCCCACATTTTCTTCTACTACAATTATGATAACGTAAGTTTACTGTCTGATCTTCCCTCTCTCTCTCTCTCTCTCTCTCTCTCTCTCTCTCTCTCTCTCTCTCTCTCTCTCTCACACACACACACACACACACAGAAGCACATATATACAAGGTGTGAATCATCATTATTGCATGATAATTTACCCTTTTCTTCCGTTTTCTTTCTCGTTCGCTCTTACACACCATTGCACTATGACAATGGTAGTTTATAGGATTATACAGTAAACTATCATTACTTAAGTAATAACAGTTTACTGTAAAATTATCTCTTTCTCTTACATATATAAGATGGGCACAAAATTACTGTTGTCAAGAATGTTTAGCCTCTATTTATTTTGCTACTTTTTCCTCTTACACAATTATAAAATAAGTTCAACAGAGGTTTCTCTTTTTTCTCTATCTCTCACACACATACAAGGCATAAATCATTATTATTGCGATTATTATTTACCAACTACTTCATTTTTCCCTATTAATCGTTCTTCCTATTATTTTGGTAATGGTAGTTTACTTTATTATAAAACAAACTGCCAATACAAAAGTATGGTAGTTCACCGTATAAATTCCTCTCTCACGCTTACATATAAAACCAAAACGTCATTCTTATATGTTAATATGTTTATTCCCCACTTTTAATGCTTTGACACAATTATTATGATAACGGTTGGTTAATGTACAATCATTATGTCCGTCTCTCAAACACACACACCACAAATAAACAAACATTAAAATCCACGAAGGAAACGGAAACACTGCTAAGTAAAGGACTAGTGTCGAAAGGCCTCGCAGCACTCCAGTGTTTCCGTTTCCTTCGTGGATTTTATCTTTATTTACATATTCATCACGTTCCATATTTTCGTGATTCAGTTATGATATATATATATATATATTATCTATATATATATATATATATATATATATATATATATATATATATATATATATATATATATATATATATATATATATAAAGCATGTCAATATTATATTTTCATTTTTTCCTCTAATTTCGATCTCGTACCGTCAGTATTATTAATGCAGTTTACTTTTATAACATCTCTCCCACACACATCATTATTGTTGCGATGATAATTTAGCATTTACTTCTTTTTTCTCTGTCATTCCCTCTTACACATCACTTCTAAGGTAATGGTAGTTCATAAGATTATACAGTAAACCACTATTACATTAGTAATTATAATTTACTGTATAATTCTCTCTCTTTCTCTTTTACATACAAAAGTGGCACACAAATTTGTTATGTTGATGAATGTTTTAGCCTTGACTTCTTATTTTCCCACTTTTCCTCTTTCATACCATTATAACGAAAGTTTACTGTTTAATCCAGTCTCTCTCTCTCTCTCTTACACACAAGCCGTATATCATAATTATTACAATTATTTTACCCTTAACTTCTATTTTCCCTTATTATTCGTTCTTACTATTACTATGGTAATGGTAGTTTACTGAATTATACAGTAACCTGCCATTACCAAAGTAATCGTAGTTCAAGATGTCAAAACCTCTCTCTCTCTCTCTCTCTCTCTCTCTCCAGCTTTCGTACACAACCAAAACGAAATGTTATAAAGTTTAACCTTAGTTTTTTTTCGCTTTTATAACCCGTAAACAAAATTATGGTAACGGTTCGTTAATATATAATAATCTTTTCTCTGACTCTCTCTCTCTCTCTCACAAAATATACATTGTGTATATATATATATATATATATATATATATATATATATATATATATATATATATATATATATATATATATATATATATATATATATATATATATTATATATATATATATATATATATATATATATATCGAATATGTCATCATCGTAATACGTTTTACTTTCTCCTCTTTTTTTTGCTCTCATACGCCGACATTACAATATATGTTTCCAATGTTATGCTCTCTCGCTCTCTCTCTCATACACATCACTTTTTTATTCACATCACGTTGTGATGATAATTTACCTTTTGCTTCTTTTCTCTCTTTCATTCACTCTTACATACCATTATTATGGCAATGGTAGTTTAAAGGATTACAAACTATTATTACCAAACCTATTACAGTTTACCGTATAATCCTCTCTCACTATCTCATACACAGTTACAAGGTACACGTCAATATTATTATGATAATAATTTACCCTTTACCACTTTTCCCATTTTTCCCTGATAATTTAATCATTCCTATAGTACCATTACAATACTATATAATTATCATTCTCTTACATACACAAGAAATAAACAAAAAAAATATTATTAGAGATTAATGTTTGTCCCTAGCTTCGTATTTTTTAAATTTTTCCTCTTAAACACCACTATGATAAAGGAAATTTACTCACTCACTCTCTCTCTCTCTCTCTCTATATATATATATGTGTGTGTATATATGCAATATATATAATATATATATATATATATATATATATATATATATATATATATATATATATATATATATATATATATATATATATATAATATAAAAACGTCAATAATATAGTGACGATATTATTCGCTCTCATACACCAAATAGTAATGCAGTTTCTTAAGGATGCTTTCTCTCTCTCTCTCTCTCTCTCTCTCTCTCTCTCTCTCTCACGCATCACTATTGTTATGATGATAATTTACCCTTTGATTCTCTCTTCTCTTTCATTCGCTCTTACACGCCATTACTATAGTAACGGTTTTTAACTGGATTATACAGTAAACTATTATTACCAAAGTAATTATAGTTTACTGTATAATCCTCGCACTCTATCACACGTACAGTGGATACAAGGCACACGTAACCATTATGATTGTTTACCCTTTACCTCTTTTTCCCATTTTTCCCTAATATCATTCCTAAGGTCAAGTTACGTTACTTACTGTACAGTTGTCTGTATCTTCTCTTCTATACAAATGACAAAAAATTATTAGTGATGAAAGTTTAGTTCTTATCTTCCCATATTTTCCTCTTCCGCCCTATTATGATAACGGAAGTTATTGTCTACGCCTCTCACTCTTACTCTCTCTCTCGCTCCCTCTCACACAGACAAACACACACACACATGCATATATCATTATTTCGATGATATTTAAACCTTTACTTCATTTTTCCACTATTATTCGTTCTTACTATTTTTATGGTAATGGTAGTTTTCTTTATTATAAAGTAAACTACCATTACAAAAGTAAAGGTAGTTCACCCAATATACTTAGTCTTCTCTCTCTCTATCTCGCTTATATATATAACCAAAGTGTCATTATTATGTCATTACAGTTTACCCTGTATTCAATTATCCTCCCAATTTCATCGCTCTGACACAATTATTAGGATAACGGCATCTCTCTCTCTCTCTCTCTCAAACACACATACACAAAAATAACATATATATATATATATATATATATATATATATATATATATATATATATATATATATATATAAAGGATGTCATTACTATGATAATATTTTCACTTTTTTCTCCTTTTTCGATCTCATACCATCAGCATTATTGCTGCAGTTTACTTTATGATTCTCTCTCTCTCTCTCTCTATTATTGTTGCGATGATAATTTACCCTCTACATCTTTTTCTCTTTCATTCACTTTTAAACACCATTACTATGGTAATGGCAGTTTCTAGAATTATACAGTAAATTACCATTACATTAGTAACTATAATTTACTGTATAATCCTCTCTCTCTCACTCTCCCTTACATATACAAGTGGCACTCAAAATTATTTTGGTGAATGTTTAGCACTGACTTCTTATATTCCAACTTTCCTCTTACACACCATTGTGATAACGGAAGTTTACTGTCCAATCCTCTCTCTCTCTCATATAAGCCATATATCATAATCATTACAATATTTTACGCTAAACTTTTGTTTTCCCCTTATGGTTCGATCTTACTATTAATATGATAATGAATGTTTCCTGAATTATACAGTAAACTGCCATTACCAAAGTAACTGTACTTCAAGATATAAAATCCTCTCACCCTCTCCTGCTTTCATGTACAACCCAAACGAAATTATCATGTGATAAAGTTTACCCTTTCTTCATTTTTTGTTTTCTGTAAAAGAAAACTATTGTGGCGGCTTTGTCTGTCCGTCCGCACTTTTTCTGTCCGCCCTCAGATCTTAAAAACTACTGAGGCTAGAGGGCTGCAAATTGGTATGTTGATCATCCATTAAACATGCCAAATTGCAGCCCTCAAGCCTCAGTAGTTTTTATTTTATTTAAAGTTTAAGTTACATAATCGTGCTTCAGGCAACGATATAGGACAGGCCACCACCGGGCCGTAGTTCAAAGTTCATGGACCGCGGCTCATACAGCATTATACCTAGACCACTCAAGGATAGATCCATTTTCGGTGGACTTGATTAAACACTGTACAGAAAACTCGATTGCGCTGATTCTCTGCCTTCCTCTCTCTCATACACACACACACACACACACACACACACACACACATATATACATATATATATATATATATATATATATATATATATATATATATATATATATATATATGTATGTATGCATATATACATATATATGTGTATAAAGCACACACTATTATTACTATGATACTTTTTACCTTTTTCTGCTCATATACACCAGGACTACGATTATATCAGTTCCCTTCATGATGATATTCTCTCTCTCTCTCTCTCTCTCTCTCTCTCTCTCTCTCTCTCTCTCTCTCTCTCTCTCTCTCTCTCTCACACACAGATCACTCTTTTACCCCTTGCTTATCTGGCAGTGGTAGTTTACATGATTATAAACTATTATTATCAAAGCTATTATAGTTTACCGTATAACTCTCTCTTTCTCTCTCTCTATCTCATACAGACACACACACATGCACGCAAGTCAATATTCCTATGAGATTTTCAAAGGTTCAACACCACAGCATCATTAGAGGTATTGTGCATTGCAACCATACCCTTCTTAGTTGGGCAAAGGGCTCCTGCAGTGTTTCCAACTACGTCAGAACAACATTTGATTGGGTAACATCCCACCAACTGAAATGTGTCACGGCGACCAGTGGGGTAGTTCTCAGCTTTCACAGGTTAGGCACGGTATCCTGACTTACCACAACCCCTGTACAACCTGAACCTCTCAAAATGGAAGAAAACTTACCTCAATTAATAGTTCCACATGTCAATGGGCATCTAAACTAGCTCATATCTATAAACCTTTGCTAGCCATATGTTCAACTATCTTATTTGGCCAATTCTTTTTTTTACTTGGCCATGTTCACCAAACTGAAAACAAAAAAAATTTGGAAGAGGGGCTTCTATTGCGATGACTACTGGAGAAATGTAACTACTGGTTTCAACTTTGATTAAGCTTTGCTTACCTTTGTCTCCACTAAGCTTGGGTGGGTGGTTTTTCTTTTCATCAGGATGCGCTCTACGAGTGCCAGCATAGAAATCTGCAAGAACTACTGTCTTCTTGGCTTCCACATCATCATGCTCCTTCAAGAAGGTCCTTATAGGGGTAGGCATAAGTGTCATAAACTGGTCTAACACTATGAAGTCTCTAATACTCTCATAGGTTCTCTCTACAGCTGCACTGTCTAACCAACAGTCAAATAGACAATAAGTTGTTTTACAAATTGCTAGTAAGCGGAATGAGGCGACATTTTTGCTCATCTAAATTCTTTATTATACTGATTTGAAGTTTTTCTAAAGGCTTTAAGAATAGTTTTCCTAAGTTCCTTTATAATTGGATAACACTTTGGCTGATAAAGTAGAAGACGCATGTCAATAGCAATCCTAGAAGTGTAGCCCAAGTGTCTTCATGCCACTCACATAGTGTCACCATTTTCTCAAAACGAATAAAATATGAGGTTACGTCATCCTTCACAGTAAGGAAGCATTTCTTGTATCTTAATAGTTTCACTAGAATCTGAAGCAAGCAAAACATTAGTTAAATCAAGCTTTTTAGCTTCCATAGCTAATTGTTTTTTCTTAAAACATTCTCTCATCTCTTTCTGAGACTAGTTTAATTTGGCCACATAACATTCATGTATCCTTCCTGCTTCCTCTGCTAATTGCTTTTTTTATGATGTTTGTTAAACCATCTTTCGTTACGTTTTTGTTATTATTGCAAAATTAAACGAAACAATTGTTACATCCACATGTGTTATGTATATTTCTAATCTCATTTGTTCTTGTACCAATTATTGGAGATGGAGTAATCTCTTCTCCCTTGACACAGTCTATGGTATGGTTCTCTTCAACTTCTTCGATATTTTGCACATCTGCTTCCATGGGTTTTACTATCATTTTAGGAGATAAAGGTATATTCTTAGCTTTTTTTTTCCTTTTTTCATATCCTCTCTCTTTGGTTTAGCCTAAGTTTCTCTAATAATTGGGTGGTGTTCTCTCCAACAGTCTCTTTTTACCTTCAATTTTTGGTCCACCACAACTTTCCTCTGCTACTTTTTGTAGTAACACTTCTTGTGCTATTTGCATTAATACTTCAAATGAATTTGATAAAATGTTATCCATATCATTTGTACCTGTTTCTTTATTTATTACCAATTTAGATTTCGTTTGTAAGGCATTTTCTCTTGTGATTTTTTTTGTTTCTGTGTTCCGTTACTTCTATCTGTAAGCGTTTATTCCATTACTGCTTTTGTTACTGAAGAATATATATGTTTCTTAGACGGATCTTGAATTCCTCTCACTTTTAGTTCCAATTTAGCTTCCTTTATAGACAATTCTCAGTCCCATCTTGTAAGATTTTCAATTCTGTATTGTACATATAAAAACTGCACTCTTTGGACTTTGAGTGATGATCTTGCCCATAGTTTACACACTTTGGCCTACTATATTTCCACTGTGTGGCATGTTCGTTAGAACCACAATAAGCACATATTCGTTCATTTACAGGTTTTATTCGTGTGCCCATATTTACTACAATTTTGTTTGGGACGTAAGGTCTGCTCTGTATTTTGGCCCTAAATTTTATTTTTGAGGTGGGTCTTGACCTTCAGAATTTTATTTTTGCCATTCTCAGTATTTTACTGTTCAGTTTACTTGGTATTATAAATATCTCACAATCTTGGACTTTGGGATATCTCATTTTAAGCGAGTCCAATAATACAATCTTCTCAACCGGTTCGTTATTATTTTTAGGAAGTACAATAGTACCCTGAGTGCTGCTCATAATGTCACTTTATTTTTATAGTTACGTTTGCATTATCAATATTTTTTATGGACAAATAGTCTTCAGATTGCTTTTTTGTTGTGGTTTCTATAAGCCATGTCCTTTCCTTTATTTGTCTAAACGACATTTCTGTTGCTGGATGTCTTTTTAATAAGTAGTTCACCAACTTCAGGGCTGAAATTTCTTGTTCTGTTTCCAATGGTCAGAAACCTCGACCAACTTCCACTCCCAAAGAGGGAGTCGAAGTGATTAAAGGTGGGGTCAACTCGACTTTTTGTCTTTTTGGATGTTTTATATGGTATTAAAGTTTTAATACCACCCTGATTTTGATTTAAATTATTCAGAGAATTTTCCATTTACACGCCAGATTTCCTCTGTACTGGAGCAGCAGTCATAAACTGTGCCGGAACGGTACCATCAAAGGGACCAGGGGTACTCGAATCCTTATAATGACTTGTCATAAAAATTGGAGGCAGAAAAAAATTTAACCTGAAAATCTTAAAAAGATATCATCGGCCTTTCATGGACTTTATTCATCCACCAACGACACATGTGAGAACAGACTTTCAAATGTCAGCATCCCTACCCTACCCCACAGGGGATGGCACATGATTGCAGTGGCCCAAGTGTAAGCCAAACCCGCTTCCTAAGACTGGGTATTACAAGAATACAACCATCCCAAACCTAATTATATTGTGGGTAAACCAAATGGAATACCAAGAGTCCTATCCCCAGAACCAGACCCCCGCCCTTGGAACCCGTGGTCCAGCCCTAAAGAACAGTTCCATCCTTCAGCTATCGATCTGATATCTCTCAGGTCCAAACATTATTGGATAGTTGATGGTCCTACCACAGTTCCTACTATTTAGCTTCTGATATGAACCCAGTCCCACCTATGATATCTTTTCGTATTTATCCAGATCCAATAAATTTTACAAAAGGTGGAAAATTCCACAAAATTAGTCCAAAGAAATATATATGATGATATATGAGACTCTCAAGACTCAAACACAGGAACAAATTCCTGGGGTTCAAGAGCCCCCTCGCCACGTTAAGGTGGTCTCATATCGAGGGGTCTTGTGTTAGAAGATTGCAGGTTTCGTGCTCTTTCTTTGGCCTCCAAAATATCTAATTTTACATTGATCTATTTTTCCATTCTGCATCTTAAAAACGGTTTGTGGAATTGGATCCAGAGTCCTATTCATTTTGGATGAATGAGGGGAAAGAGTTGAGTTTGAAAGGAGAAAAACTGTATGAATTTATTAAGGTGAAGGTTAATCAAATAGCTAACTTAAGAAGGCTGAGGATGATCCGGCAAGAGAGGAACAAGCTGCTGAAAGAGAGGTCCAGAAACAAAAGGTGTTAGCAGAGGATGCAGCCACAAGACATAAGCAACTAGCAGAGGAAGCAGCATGGACCCATGAACATGAGTTGGCCGAAGGCCCCTACACACGATCAATTTTTTCGTCAATTAATTGATATCAATTTATTGACGACAATGAAATTGAGGAAATCACTGTGCCTACACACGGTCAATGATTTTACTTCAATTTTCAGTTTGATTCATAACTTCGAGATGAAAGCATCTGTGGCTCTAGGAATAGTGCTTGCTCTGGACACTGCAAAGCGAAAGAAGAGGAGTAAGTGGGCGAAGAAATGGTATCTCAAGACTAGCCTCTTAAGGATAGAAGAGAATGTTGGAAGAAAAAAAGTTAGCCATGGAAGCTACAAAGTTTCATTTAACTGTTGCTTTAGCTCCTTCAGATTCTAGTGAAACAATTAAGACGCCTAAAATACCATCTTATACTGTGAAGAGATGACAATCTCATATATTATTCGTTTTGAGAAAATAGCGACACTATGTGAGTGGCCTGAAGACATTTGGGCAACACATCTAGGATTACCCCCTATGGGACAGGTAAATCTCTAAAAATCTACTCTACTTCACCAGGCGAAGTGTTATACAATTAAAGGAACTTAAAGCCCTTCTTTACGCCTTTAGAAAAACCCCAGATCGGTATAGGAAATAATTTAGATAAACAAAAATTACCCTCATTCCACTTACAAGCAATTTTTAACCCAACTTTATCGTATCTTTGACTATTAGTTAGACAGTGAAGCTGTACACAGAACCTATGAGAGTATTAAAGATGTAATGTTGTTATGACTACCCCAAGAAGGACCTTCTTGAAGGAGAATGATGTTGTGGAAGCCAAGAAGATGGCAGATCTTGAAGATTTGTATGCTTGCGCTCATACAACGTATCCTGATGGAAGAAAAACCATCCACCTAAACTTGGTCGAGACAAAGGTAAGCAAGGCTTGGTCAAAGTTGAAACCAATAGTGACAATTCTCCAAGTATTCCTAACAATAGAAACTCCTCTTCCGAATTTTATCGATTTTAGTGTGGTGAAAATGGTCATGTAAAGAATAAGTGGCCAAATAATATAGTTGAACACAAGGTTAGCAAATTTTTTACAGACACAGGCAGTTGACATGCCCTTTGTCCTGTGGAATTATTAATGGTGCTCAGGGTTCCTCCATTTTGAGGGATTCAGGTTGTACAGGTATTATGGTAAGTCAGGATATCTTGCTAAACCTGAAAGCTGAGAACTACCCCACTTCCAATTTGATTGTCTACCTAGGTGGCAGTGACACTTTCCCGTTGGTGAGATGCTACCTGAAGTGTAAATGGTCTGATAGTTGGTTAATGCAGCTTTAGCCCCAGTTAAGTTTCGTCCTATCTTAGTTGGAAACATTCCAGGAGCACTTTGCCCTACCAAGAAGGGTATGGTTGCAAAGCACAATAACCCTAATGAGGCTGTGGAAGTTAATGTCATGAGACATCGGAAGGTTTATAAATGTCTCTCTCTCTCTCTCTCTCATACACACATATATATATATATAAAGCACGCCTCATTATTATTGTGGTATTTTATACTTTTTCTTTTTTTCCTGACTCAAACACCATCACTATGACTCCGGCAGCTTCTTTTATAATGCGCTTTTTCTATCTTCTCTCATCCCTATCTTTTTGTGATGATAATTTACCATTTAATTCTCTTTTATTTCATTCACTCTTATAAACCATTACTATAGTAATAATATGTTATTGGATTAAACAGGAAACTACTATTACTAATATAATTATAGTTTTAAGTATAATCCTATCTCACACATAGATAAAGGCACACGTCACTACTATTATAATAATAGTTTACCGTTTACCTTTGTGACCTGTTTTTTTCCCCCTAACAAATATCATTCAAGTGGAAACGTTACATTACTCTCTCTCTCAAAAACAAAAAGAACAAAATAAATTATTAGTGCTGAATATTTAGCCTTTACTTCTTATTTTCCCACTTTTTCCTTTTACACACCTTTATGATAAAAGTAGTTTACGGTCTAATCCTCCCTCTCTCTCAATTATACAGCAAGCTACCATTACCAAAGTAATGGAAGTTCATTGTATAAAATCTTCTCTCTCTTATGCTTACATATACGACCAAAATGTCATTATTATGCGATGAGTTTACCCTTTACTTTCTTTTTCTTTCACTTTAATCGCTCGTACACACAATTACTATGATAACGGTTGCTTAATGTATATCTAAGTCCCTTTCTCTTATATATATATATATATATATATATATATATATATATATATATATATATATATATATATATATATATATAATATATATATATATATATATATACATATACACACATACACACACATATACTGTACATTATATATGTGTGTAGAACATCGTTATTATTTATATGATAATTTTTACAGATTTCTTTCTCGCTTTCATACCATCAATATAATTACTGCAGTTTCCTTTATGCTGTGCTTTCTTTATCTCTCATCAGTATTACTGTTACAACAATTTCCCATTTACTTCGTTTTCCTCTTTCATCTGCTCTTACACACCATTATTATGGTAATGATAGTTTACTGGATTATATAGTAAACTACTGTTACCAAAGTAATTATAGTTTACTGTAGAACACCCTCTCTCTCTCAAACATAGATTGAAGGCACACGGCACTATTCTTATGATAATAGTTTACCTCTTTTTTCAATATTTTCTTTAAATATATCATTCCTACGGTAACGTTACATTATTGTATAGTTCTCTTTCTCTTGCATACAAA
>JANJGK010008306.1:17500-27172 GCA_039081455.1 Macrobrachium rosenbergii
TCTTTCATTCCCTCTTACACATCACTTCTAAGGTAATGGTAGTTCATAAGATTATACAGTAAACCACTATTACATTAGTAATTATAATTTACTGTATAATTCTCTCTCTTTCTCTTTTACATACAAAAGTGGCACACAAATTTGTTATGTTGATGAATGTTTTAGCCTTGACTTCTTATTTTCCCACTTTTCCTCTTTCATACCATTATAACGAAAGTTTACTGTTTAATCCAGTCTCTCTCTCTCTCTCTCTCTCTCTCTCTCTCACACACAAGCCGTATATCATAATTATTACAATTATTTTACCCTTAACTTCTATTTTTCCTTATTATTCGTTCTTACTATTACTATGGTAATGGTAGTTTACTGAATTATACAGTAACCTGCCATTACCAAAGTAATCGTAGTTCAAGATGTCAAAACCTCTCTCTCTCTCTCTCCAGCTTTCGTACACAACCAAAACGAAATGTTATAAAGTTTAACCTTGGTTTTTTTTCGCTTTTATAACCCGTAAACAAAATTATGGTAACGGTTCGTTAATATATAATAATCTTTTCTCTGACTCTCTCTCTCTCTCACACAATATACATTGTGTGTGTATATATATATATATATATATATATATATATATATATATATATATATATATATAAATATACATTGTGTGTGTATATATATATATATATATATATATATATATATATATATATATATATATATATATATATATATATATATATATATATATATATAATATATATATATATATATATCGAATATGTCATCATCGTAATACGTTTTACTTTCTCCTCTTTTTTTTTGCTCTCATACGCCGACATTACAATATATGTTTCCAATGTTATGCTCTCTCGCTCTCTCTCTCATACACATCACTTTTTTATTCACATCACGTTGTGATGATAATTTACCTTTTGCTTCTTTTTTCTCTTTCATTCACTCTTACATACCATTATTATGGCAATGGTAGTTTAAAGGATTACAAACTATTATTACCAAACCTATTACAGTTTACCGTATAATCCTCTCTCACTATCTCATACACAGTTACAAGGTACACGTCAATATTATTATGATAATAATTTACCCTTTACCACTTTTCCCATTTTTCCCTGATAATTTAATCATTCCTATAGTACCATTACAATACTATATAATTATCATTCTCTTACATACACAAGAAATAAACAAAAAAAATATTATAAGAGATTAATGTTTGTCCCTAACTTCGTATTTTTTAAACTTTTCCTCTTAAACACCACTATGATAAAGGAAATTTACTCACTCACTCTCTCTCTCTCTATATATATATATGTGTATATATACAATATATATATATATATATATATATATATATATATATATATATATATATATATATATATATATATATATATATATATATAATATAAAAACGTCAATAATATAGTGACGATATTATTCGCTCTCATACACCAAATAGTAATGCAGTTTCTTAAGGATGCTTTCTCTCTCTCTCTCTCTCTCTCTCTCTCTCTCTCTCTCTCTCTCTCTCTCTCTCTCTCTCTCTCTCTCTCTCTCTCTCTATATATATATATATATGTGTATATATACAATATATATATATATATATATATATATATATATATATATATATATATATATATATATATATATATATATATATATATATATATATATATATATATATATATATATAATATATATATATATATATATATATATATATATATATATAATATAAAAACGTCAATAATATAGTGACGATATTATTCGCTCTCATACACCAAATAGTAATGCAGTTTCTTAAGGATGCTTTCTCTCTCTCTCTCTCTCTCTCTCTCTCTCTCACGCATCACTATTGTTATGATGATAATTTACCCTTTGATTCTCTCTTCTCTTTCATTCGCTCTTACACGCCATTACTATAGTAACGGTTTTTAACTGGATTATACAGTAAACTATTATTACCAAAGTAATTATAGTTTACTGTATAATCCTCGCACTCTATCACACGTACAGTGGATACAAGGCACACGTAACCATTATGATTGTTTACCCTTTACCTCTTTTTCCCATTTTTCCCTAATATCATTCCTAAGGTCAAGTTACGTTACTTACTGTACAGTTGTCTGTATCTTCTCTTCTATACAAATGACAAAAAATTATTAGTGATGAAAGTTTAGTTCTTATCTTCCCATATTTTCCTCTTCCGCCCTATTATGATAACGGAAGTTATTGTCTACGCCTCTCACTCTTACTCTCTCTCTCGCTCCCTCTCACACAGACAAACACACACACACATGCATATATCATTATTTCGATGATATTTAAACCTTTACTTCATTTTTCCACTATTATTCGTTCTTACTATTTTTATGGTAATGGTAGTTTTCTTTATTATAAAGTAAACTACCATTACAAAAGTAAAGGTAGTTCACCCAATATACTTAGTCTTCTCTCTCTCTCTCTCGCTTATATATATAACCAAAGTGTCATTATTATGTCATTACAGTTTACCCTGTATTCAATTATCCTCCCAATTTCATCGCTCTGACACAATTATTAGGATAACGGCATCTCTCTCTCTCTCTCTCTCTCTCTCTCTCTCTCTCTCTCTCTCTCTCTCTCTCTCTCTCTCTCAAACACACATACACAAAATAACATATATATATATATATATATATATATATATATATATATATATATATATATATATATATATATATAAAGGATGTCATTACTATGATAATATTTTCACTTTTTTCTCCTTTTTCGATCTCATACCATCAGCATTATTGCTGCAGTTTACTTTATGATTCTCTCTCTCTCTCTCTCTCTCTCTCTCTCTCTCTCTCTCTCTCTCTCTCTCTCTCTCTCTCTCTCTCTCTATTATTGTTGCGATGATAATTTACCCTCTACATCTTTTTCTCTTTCATTCACTTTTAAACACCATTACTATGGTAATGGTAGTTTCTAGAATTATACAGTAAATTACCATTACATTAGTAACTATAATTTACTGTATAATCCTCTCTCTCTCTCTCTCTCTCTCTCTCCCTTACATATACAAGTGGCACTCAAAATTATTTTGGTGAATGTTTAGCACTGACTTCTTATATTCCAACTTTCCTCTTACACACCATTGTGATAACGGAAGTTTACTGTCCAATCCTCTCTCTCTCTCATATAAGCCATATATCATAATCATTACAATATTTTACGCTTAACTTTTGTTTTCCCCTTATGGTTCGTTCTTACTATTAATATGATAATGAATGTTTACTGAATTATACAGTAAACTGCCATTACCAAAGTAACTGTACTTCAAGATATAAAATCCTCTCACCCTCTCCTGCTTTCATGTACAACCCAAACGAAATTATCATGTGATAAAGTTTACCCTTTCTTCATTTTTAGTTTTCTGTAAAAGAAAACTATTGTGGCGGCTTTGTCTGTCCGTCCGCACTTTTTCTGTCCGCCCTCAGATCTTAAAAACTACTAAGGCTAGAGGGCTGCAAATTGGTATGTTGATCATCCATTTAACATGCCAAATTGCAGCTCTCAAGCCTCAGTAGTTTTTATTTTATTTAAAGTTTAAGTTACATAATCGTGCTTCAGGCAACGATATAGGACAGGCCACCACCGGGCCGTAGTTGAAAGTTCATGGACCGCGGCTCATACAGCATTATACCTAGACCACTCAAGGATAGATCCATTTTCGGTGGCCTTGATTAAACATTGTACAGAAAACTCGACTGCGCTGATTCTCTGCCTTCCTCTGTCATACACACATACACACACACACACATATATATATATATATATATATATATATATATATATATATATATATATATATATATATATATATATATATATATTATATATATATATATATACATATATATACATATATATATATATATACATATATATACATATATATATATATTATATATATATATATATATATATATATATATATATATATATATATATATGCATATATACATATATATGTGTATAAAGCACACCCCATTATTACTATGATACTTTTTACCTTTTTCTGCTCATATACACAAGGACTACGATTATATCAGTTCCCTTCATGATGATATTCTCTCTCTCTCTCTCTCTCTCTCTCTCTCTCTCTCTCTCTCTCTCTCTCTCTCTCTCTCACACACACAGATCACTCTTTTATACACAATTTTTATGATAATTTACCCCTTGCTTATCTGGCAGTGGTAGTTTACATGATTATAAACTAATATTATCAAAGCTATTATAGTTTACCGTATAATTCTCTCTTTCTCTCTCTATCTCATACAGACACACACACATGCACACAAGTCAATATTCCTATGAGATTTTCAAAGGTTCAACACCACAGCATCATTAGAGGTATTGTGCATTGCAACCATACCCTTCTTAGTTGGGCAAAGGGCTCCTGCAGTGTTTCCAACTACGTCAGAACAAAATTTGATTGGGTAACATCCCACCAATTGAAATGTGCCACGGCGATCAGTGGGGTAGTTCTCAGCTTTCACAGGTTAGGCACGATATCCTGACTTACCACAACACCTGTACAACCTGAACCTCTCAAAATGGAAGAAAACTTACCTCAATTAATAGTTCCACATGTCAATGGGCATCTAAACTAGCTCATATCTATAAACCTTTGCTAACCATATGTTCAACTATCTTATTTGGCCAATTCTTTTTTTTACATGGCCATGTTCACCAAACTGAAAAAAAAAAAATTTGGAAGAGGGGCTTCTATTGCGATGACTACTGGAGAAATGTAACTACTGGTTTCAACTTTGATTAAGCTTTGCTTACCTTTGTCTCCACTAAGCTTGGGTGGGTGGTTTTTCTTTTCATCAGGATGCGCTCTACGAGTGCCAGCATAGAAATCTGCAAGAACTACTGTCTTCTTGGCTTCCACAACATAATGCTCCTTCAAGAAGGTCCTTATAGGGGTAGGCATAAGTGTCATAAACTGGTCTAACACTATGAAGTCTCTAATACTCTCATAGGTTCTCTCTACAGCTGCACTGTCTAACCAATAGTCAAATAGACAGTAAGTTGTTTTACAAATTGCTAGTAAGCGGAATGAGGCGACATTTTTGCTCATCTAAATTCTTTATTATACTGATTTGAAGTTTTTCTAAAGGCTTTAAGAATAGTTTTCCTAAGTTCCTTTATAATTGGATAACACTTTCGCTGATAAAGTAGAAGACGCATGTCAATAGCAATCCTAGAAGTGTAGCCCAAGTGTCTTCATGCCACTCACATAGTGTCACCATTTTCTCAAAACGAATAAAATATGAGGTTACGTCATCCTTCACAGTAAGGAAGCATTTCTTGTATCTTAATAGTTTCACTAGAATCTGAAGCAAGCAAAACATTAGTTAAATCAAGCTTTTTAGCTTCCATAGCTAATTGTTTTTTCTTAAAACATTCTCTCATCTCTTTCTGAGACTAGTTTAATTTGGCCAAATAACATTCATGTATCCTTCCTGCTTCCTCTGCTAATTGCTTTTTTTATGATGTTTGTTAAACCATCTTTCGTTACGTTTTTGTTATTATTGCAAAATTAAACGAAACAATTGTTACATCCACATGTGTTATGTATATTTCTAATCTCATTTGTTCTTGTACCAATTATTGGAGATGGAGTAATCTCTTCTCCCTTGACACAGTCTATGGGTATGGTTCTCTTCAACTTCTTCGATATTTTGCACATCTGCTTCCATGGGTTTTACTATCATTTTAGGAGATAAAGGTATATTCTTAGCTTTTTTTTTCTTTCTTCATATCCTCTCTCTTTGGTTTAGCCTAAGTTTCTCTAATAATAGTTGGTTTCTTCGTTTTGGGTGGTGTTCTCTCCAACAGTCTCTTTTTACCTTCAACTTTTGGTCCACCACAACTTTCCTCTGCTACTTTTGTAGTAACACTTCTTGTGCTATTTGCATTAATACTTCAAATGAATTTGATAAAATGTTATCCATATCATTTGTACCTGTTTCCTTATTTATTACCAATTTAGATTTCGTTTGTAAGGCATTTTCTCTTGGGATTTTTTTTTGTTTCTGTGTTCCGTTACTTCTATCTGTAAGCGTTTATTCCATTACTGCTTTTGTTACTGAAGAATATATATGTTTCTTAGACGGATCTTGAATTCCTCTCACTTTCAGTTCCAATTTAGCTTCCTTTATAGACAATTCTCAGTCCCATCTTGTAAGATTTTCAATTCTGTATTGTACATATAAAAACTGCACTCTTTGGACTTTGAGTGATGATCTTGCCCATAGTTTACACACTTTGGCCTACTATATTTCCACTGTGTGGCATGTTCGTTAGAACCACAATAAGCACATATTCGTTCATTTACAGGTTTTATTCGTGTGCCCATATTTACTACAATTTTGTTTGGGACGTAAGGTCTGCTCTGTATTTTGGCCCTAAATTTTATTTTTGAGGTGGGTCTTGACCTTCAGAATTTTATTTTTGCCATTCTCAGTATTTTACTGTTCAGTTTACTTGGTATTATAAATATCTCACAATCTTGGACTATGGGATATCTCATTTTAAGCGAGTCCAATAGTACAATCTTCTCAACCGGTTCGTTATTACTTTTAGGAAGTACAATAGTACCCTGAGTGCTGCTCATAATGTCACTTTATTTTTATAGTTACGTTTGCATTATCAATACTTTTTATGGACAAATAGTCTTCAGATTGATTTTTTGTTGTGGTTTCTATAAGCCATGTCCTTTCCTTTATTTGTCTAAACGACATTTCTGTTGCTGGATGTCTTTTTAATAAGTAGTTCACCAACTTCAGGGCTGAAATTTCTTGTTCTGTTTCCAATGGTCAGAAACCTCGACCAACTTCCACTCCCAAAGAGGGAGTCGAAGTGATTAAAGGTGGGGTCAACTCGACTTTTTGTCTTTTTGGATGTTTTATATGGTATTAAAGTTTTAATACCACCCTGATTTTGATTTAAATTATTCAGAGAATTTTCCATTTACACGCCAGATTTCCTCTGTACTGGAGCAGCAGTCATAAACTGTGCCGGAACGGTACCATCAAAGGGACCAGGGGTACTCGAATCCTTATAATGACTTGTCATAAAAATTGGAGGCAGAAAAAAATTTAACCTGAAAATCTTAAAAAGATATCATCGGCCTTTCATGGACTTTATTCATCCACCAACGACACATGTGAGAACAGACTTTCAAATGTCAGCATCCCTACCCTACCCCACAGGGGATGGCACATGATTGCAGTGGCCCAAGTGTAAGCCAAACCCGCTTCCTAAGACTGGGTATTACAAGAATACAACCATCCCAAACCTAATTATATTGTGGGTAAACCAAATGGAATACCAAGAGTCCTATCCCCAGAACCAGACCCCCGCCCTTGGAACCCGTGGTCCAGCCCTAAAGAACAGTTCCATCCTTCAGCTATCGATCTGATATCTCTCAGGTCCAAACATTATTGGATAGTTGATGGTCCTACCACAGTTCCTACTATTTAGCTTCTGATATGAACCCAGTCCCACCTATGATATCTTTTCGTATTTATCCAGATCCAATAAATTTTACAAAAGGTGGAAAATTCCACAAAATTAGTCCAAAGAAATATATATAATGATATATGAGACTCTCAAGACTCAAACACAGGAACAAATTCCTGGGGTTCAAGAGCCCCCTCGCCACGTTAAGGTGGTCTCATATCGAGGGGTCTTGTGTTAGAAGATTGCAGGTTTCGTGCTCTTTCTTTGGCCTCCAAAATATCTAATTTTACATTGATCTATTTTTCCATTCTGCATCTTAAAAACGGTTTGTGGAATTGGATCCAGAGTCCTATTCATTTTGGATGAATGAGGGGAAAGAGTTGAGTTTGAAAGGAGAAAAACTGTATGAATTTATTAAGGTGAAGGTTAATCAAATAGCTAACTTAAGAAGGCTGAGGATGATCCGGCAAGAGGAACAAGCTGCTGAAAGAGAGGTCCAGAAACAAAAGGTGTTAGCAGAGGATGCAGCCACAACACATAAGCAACTAGCAGAGGAAGCAGCATGGACCCATGAACATGAGTTGGCCGAAGGCCCCTACACTCGATCAATTTTTTCGTCAATTAATTGATATCAATTTATTGACGACAATGAAATTGAGGAAATCACTGTGCCTACACACGGTCAATGATTTTACTTCAATTTTCAGTTTGATTCATAACTTCGAGATGAAAGCATCTGTGGCTCTAGGAATAGTGCTTGCTCTGGACACTGCAAAGCGAAAGAAGAGGAGTAAGTGGGCGAAGAAATGGTATCTCAAGACTAGCCTCTTAAGGATAGGAGAGAATGTTGGAAGAAAAAAAGTTAGCCATGGAAGCTACAAAGTTTCATTTAACTGTTGCTTTAACTCCTTCAGATTCTAGTGAAACAATTAAGACGCCTAAAATACCATCTTATACTGTGAAGAGATGACAATCTCATATATTATTCGTTTTGAGAAAATAGCGACACTATGTGAGTGGCCTGAAGACATTTGGGCAACACATCTAGGATTACTATGGACAGGTAAATCTCTAAAAATCTACTCTACTTCACCAGGCGAAGTGTTATACAATTAAAGGAACTTAAAGCCCTTCTTTACGCCTTTAGAAAAACCCCAGATCGGTATAGGAAATAATTTAGATAAACAAAAATGACCCTCATTCCACTTACAAGCAATTTTTAACCCAACTTTATCGTATCTTTGACTATTAGTTAGACAGTGAAGCTGTACACAGAACCTATGAGAGTATTAAAGATGTAATGTTGTTATGACTACCCCAAGAAGGACCTTCTTGAAGGAGAATGATGTTGTGGAAGCCAAGAGGATGGCAGATCTTGAAGGTTTGTATGCTTGCGCTCATACAACGTATCCTGATGGAGGAAAAACCATCCACCTAAACTTGGTCGAGACAAAGGTAAGCAAGGCTTGGTCAAAGTTGAAACCAATAGTGACAATTCTCCAAGTATTCCTAACAATAGAAACTCCTCTTCCGAATTTATCGATTTTAGTGTGGTGAAAATGGTCATGTAAAGAATAAGTGGCCAAATAATATAGTTGAACACAAGGTTAGCAAATTTTTTTACAGACACAGGCAGTTGACATGCCCTTTGTCCTGTGGAATTATTAATGGTGCTCAGGGTTCCTCCATTTTGAGGGATTCAGGTTGTACAGGTATTATGGTAAGTCAGGATATCTTGCTAAACCTGAAAGCTGAGAACTACCCCACTTCCAATTTGATTGTCTACCTAGGTGGCAGTGACACTTTCCCGTTGGTGAGATGCTACCTGAAGTGTAAATGGTCTGATAGTTGGTTAATGCAGCTTTAGCCCCAGTTAAGTTTCTTCCTATCTTAGTTGGAAACATTCCAGGAGCACTTTGCCCTACGAAGAAGGGTATGGTTGCAAAGCACAATAACCCTAATGAGGCTGTGGAAGTTAATGTCATGAGACATCGGAAGGTTTATAAATGTCTCTCTCTCTCTCTCTCATACACATATATAAATATAAAGCACGCCTCATTATTATTGTGGTATTTTATATTTTTCTTTTTTCCTGACTCAAACACCATCACTATGACTCCCGCAGCTTCT
>JANJGK010008307.1:0-27160 GCA_039081455.1 Macrobrachium rosenbergii
TCACGACAGCAAATGAAAAATGCCTTTAAAGGTATTCAATACTCAATATAATATTTTTAAAAGATAAGATATTTTTGATAATTAATTTTTTAAAGTTAAATAATGAATAAACATCATAAACAAATAATTACATAAGTCAAAGTGATATTTTTGCATCACTGAACTATTCCCTGCAGCTGCTGTTCTAAGGGGGACATGTCAGTGTGATCGTGATTCGCGACAGCAAATAAAAAATGCCTAAAAAGATATTCAATACTTAATATAATGTTTTTAAAGATAAAATATTTTTAAAAATTAATATTTTAAAGTTAAATAATGAATAAACATCGTAAACGAAGAATCATGAAAGTCAAAGTGATTTTTTTCCTCTGAACATTCCCAACAGCAGCTGTCATAAAGAGGAGCGTGTCAGTGTGATTGTATTTCGCGACAGCAATCAAAAAACGCCTTTAAAAGCATAAAATCCATAATATTATATTTTTGAAACTTACTATATTATATAATAATCAATTTCTAAAAGTTAAATAAAGAATAAACACCAAGAATAAAGAAATAAAAAAGTAAAACTGACGTTTTCGCGTCACCGAACGCCTCCGGGGAAACTTACCTCCTCCCACCTTCTAACCAAAATCTCATTCAACAACGTGGCTGCAAGAACCTCTTTATCGACCTTTATATCGCCCGATAACGCCTCCGACGTAAGTAATAACCATGAAATTACTTTACCAAAATGTAGTTTGTAACAGCAACAAGCTGTATGGTGAATAATGCTGCGATGTATCGCTGTTAAGTGCTGTAAAACAGCGGAGATATGTGAGTGCTCTTTTGCCAGCTCTGTGAAAACCAAGATGGCGTCGTTCTAATGGTAGTGTTTTCGTTTATTTTGCGCCATAATTCTTTGTTTAGCCTTAATTAACCTTCGAATATGTCGGGATTTATTAGATTTAATGATGGTGGACGTTTGTATCGCCCGTAATTTGGTTTCAAATGGTCCACTCGAGTGTTAAAAGGCAGATATATGTGTGGGCTCCTTTGCCAAGAATGTAAACAAACGATGGCCCCAATCTAATGATTCGCTCTTTTTACGTCATAATTCGTTAATGAGGCTTAATTAACCTTCAAATATGTCGGGACTAATTAGATTTCATCGTTGGGGACATTTGTATCAGCCAAAATTTGGTTGAAATCCATCCAGTGAGGTATAATTGAGGAAAACCTGAACTTGCCTCTTCAGGTAAGCTGGCTTAGGGTAATTAGCTGTGGCTTAATTATTTAATTAAATGGCAAAATATACACCATAATATACACCCTGTGAGTATATTTACGTATGTTTATTCATTTGGGGCTCGTTTTTTTCCTCGGGCTGGATGTTTGGACCCCCCTTTGCTAATTAAGTTTATTTGTGTATTTAGGAATATATATATATATATATATATATATATATATATATATATATATATATATATATATATATATGTTAATATGCTTTTTGGATGTAAATTCACTCATTGGCAACCTTTCCTTGCTTGAAGGGAGATTCGCTTGCAGTATCCCTGCCTAACATGTTGTTGGCAGTTGCGGAACTCAATGTTCGACTGTTTTTAGCTGAGGACTTTGGTTATTTAAGCATTTAACAAAGTGTGAGACTCTTAAATAAGCATTTTGTGTGTCAGCTCACACTGGGGTGTCCTTTTTTATCTGTTTCGATTCAGACGTCAACGGCCTAGTGAGGTTAGAATTGGGTCCTGACGTCCATTTCCGAGACTGGACCGATGCCTAGTATCCCTCATGATTCATTAAATTCATTTGAATTTCTTTAATTTCTTGGTTATTGTATTTTTGTGTGCCTAGAGACAGTAAGTTTAGCTAAAGGGCAGCGTTTGCTTTCAAAAGATGCAGGACCTTATATTATCCAGGCTAAGAAATACAATACCTTATATTATCCAGGTTAGGCTATGTTGAGACATCACTTGGGGACACTACTTTTGGTATTGTATGGTTTACTTTACATGAATAAGGGTTTATAGGTGACTTTATAGACTTCTATAGACTTTTAGCCTTGTCGTCTTGTGTTTAAGAACGTCAGTGGAGAAAATAAGTCGTCGACCCTTGATCGATATACCCTAATGCAGTCCTTCAGGTGTAAGGACCGAGTGCCCCAAGGTTAGGTGCGTCTGGGTCGAGACGCAAATATGTCTGCTTTGATTGACATTCCCTAGGGTAGGTTAACTGACGGTCCAGGTTGGGACGAAGCCCAGCATAGGGTTCAGGTTAGGTAGGGTCTTTTCCTCTGCTTTGCGGCTTTTGCTGCCCTCTGCGCTCTGGATTGTTGCGGCATAAGGCCTCTTTGCCCAGACTTGAAAAATCAAATGTGACTTTGAGATTTTGGTCTTTAAAATGTTCTTTATGTAAGCCCCATTATTTGGCAGTGGGCATTTTGCCCATTGTGCTGTTACGGCGACGTCGGCTGGTAGCCGCAGCGTCTGATTAACTATAAAGCTGTGGAGGCAGTACAGCAGCTGCGGCTGTTTATGAAATGTGAATTGGTTAGGATATAACTCGAGCCCTCTCAAGTCTTTTTATTCAATATTGCATAGAATTTGTGACTATTTGGTCTTTTAATTCAATATAGCATAGAATTCATGACTATTTGACCTTTGACATCCTTTGGGACATTTGCTTTAGACTTTTTATTCATTATAGCATAGAATTCATGACTGTATTTGACCTTTGATATCC
The DNA here is from genome assembly GCA_039081455.1 of Macrobrachium rosenbergii. NCBI lineage: Eukaryota > Metazoa > Arthropoda > Malacostraca > Decapoda > Palaemonidae > Macrobrachium > Macrobrachium rosenbergii. The sequence goes on from JANJGK010008307.1 coordinate 2,740, forward strand.
TTTAGGACATTTGCTTTAGACTTTATTCATTATAGCACAAAGTTCATGACTGTATTTGACGTTCAACACTTTATTATGAGACGTAAGTTTAGTTATTCATTTCGAAAATTTTTTGACTGGAGCAGAGATTTGCATATAGAACCTTAGACTAGGATGTCCGAGTCCAGCTGCAGAACCTTAGGGTAGCATTGCAACAGTGTTAGCCTAATCATTGAGTTTATTTGTGCATTTGGATGTAAATTCATTGTTGGGCAAGCTTTTCTTGCCCTGTGAAGGGAGATTTGCACACAGAATCCTGCCCTAACCTGTAGTAGGCAGTTGCGGAACTCAAGGTTAGGCAGTTTTTAGCTGAGGACTTTGGTTATTTAAGCATTTAACAAAGTGTGAGACTCTTAAATAAGCATTTTGTGAGTCGATTCACACTGTGGTGTCCTTTTTTGGCCGTTTTGATTCGGACGTTGATGGCAGAGAATCCCAGCGTCCATTTCCGAGACTTGACTGGTGCCTAGTTTCTGTCCTGATTTATGAAATTCATTTAAATTGCTATAATTTCAGGTATAAGGACCAAGTGCCCCAAGGTTAGGTGCGTCTGGGTCGAGGCGCAAATGTGTCGGCTTGGATTGACATTCCCTAGGTTAGGTTGAGTGACGGTCCAGGTTGGGACAAAGCCCAGCATAGGGTTTAGGTTAGGTAAGGTCTTTTTCTCTGCTTTGCGGCTTTCGCTGTCCTTAGGGTGGGGCCGGAAAGCCTGCGCTCTGGACTGTTGCAGCATAAGGCCTCTTGTTTTGCCCAAACTTGAAAAATCACAAGTGACTTTGAGATTTTGGTCCTTAGAATGTTCTTTATGGAAGCCCTATTATTTGGCAGTGGGCATTTTGCCCGTTGTGGTATTATGGCGACGTCGGCTGGTAGCGGCAGCGTCTGAGTAACCTGTAAGGCTATTATCTTTGCAAAGACATACTGCAAAATGTGGGGTTTTGAGCCTTTGCATATGCAAATCTGCAACTGCACATTCATTTTGATGCGAATACTGGAAATATCACATCTCGTTTGACAGCTGATGTGGCGTATGACATCAAAAGCTGTTACGTAGAGGTTTAATTGTCTTTTTAATGTCGTTTAGGTGTGGTTCGCTGTTGAAAAATGTAATTTGAGGCAATGAGAATATAAACCCTTGATTTTTACACAGGAATATTCCCAACACGAGCTGGAAACATTTGACGAAGCTTGGTTAAAGCAGTTAAATGTCCGCTCGCCTTTCATGTCGAAGTGTTTTACTTAAATGTTCCAAGTGTTGATGAATGTTGGTGGTTATGTTTGTGTAGATTCTCATCTCGTGTTCATTTTGCAGGTTCGAAATCCAGTGTGCTATTACGATGGAGGCGACGATATTGACAGTGAAACCAAGTATCGGCTAACTGAATACGCTAGCTCGAAATGGTAAGTCAATGAAGCATTTTCAAATGTTGGTTAGGTAATTCCTGCGTTATAGTACGAAAATCATTAATTGTTTCCCCATTTTTAGTCGTGACTCCTGCCGATACGTTCGTTAATCAAATGAATTACTTTTCAGGTTTCGCTTCAGACGCCTCCCTTCCATAAATCATCAAGATTTCGGCTCCGTCTTCGAACTTCGGGAACACCGGGTAAGTTTTTAAGGCTCTTGCCTCAAATGGAGGTCTTGAGTTGTTGTGTTCTTAAGCCCTTTGTGATCAGAGGGTGTTCGGTCAATTTTGTAAATGTGTCCGCACTCTTTTTTTGCTTTGGCTTCTTATTGGTATTTTGGGGCAGTCCTGGAGTATCCTTTTATCCTGAAGGATATTGGAGGTTAGCGTCGAGGCTTCTTATTCATTAGACTTTTTATTCAACATAGCATAGACTTCATGACACTATTTGACCTTCGACATCCTTTAGGACATTGCTTTTGGCTTTTTATTCAGTATAGCATAGAATTCATGATGTATTTGACCTTCGACATCCTTTAGGACGTTTGCGTTAGACTTTTTATTCAGTATAGCATAGAATTCATGATGTATTTGACCTTCGACATCCTTTAGGACGTTTGCGTTAGACTTTTTATTCAGTATAGCTTAGAATTCATGATGTTTTTGACCTTCGACATCCTTTAGGACGTTTGCGTTAGACTTTTTATTCAGTATAGCTTAGAATTCATGATGTTTTTGACCTTCGACATCCTTTAGGACGTTTGCGTTAGACTTTTTATTCAATATAGCTTAGAATTCATGATGTAATTGACCTTCGACGTCATTTGGGACGTTTGCTTTAGACTTTTTATTTAGTATAGCTTAGAATTCATGATGTAATTGACCTTCGACATCCTTTAGGACGTTTGCGTTAGACTTTTTATTCAGTATAGCATAGAATTCATGATGTTTTTGACCTACGACATCCTTTAGGACGTTTACTTTAGACTTTTTATTTAGTATAGCTTAGAATTCATGATGTATTTGACTTTCGACATCCTTTAGGACGTTTGCGTTAGGCTTTTTATTCAGTATAGCCTAGAATTCATGATGTAATTGACCTTCGACGTCATTTGGGACGTTTGCTTTAGACTTTTTATTTAGTATAGCATAGAATTCATGATGTAATTGACCTTCGACATCCTTTGGGACGTTTACTTTAGACTTTTTATACAGTATAGCATAGAATTCATGATGTATTTGACTTTCGACATCCTGTAGGACGTTTACTTTAGACTTTTTATTCAGTGTAGCCTAGAATTCATGATGTATTTGACCTTCGACATCCTTTAGGACGTTTGCCTTAGACTTTTTATTCAGTATAGCATAGAATTCATGATGTTTTTGACCTTCGACATCCTTTAGGACGTTTGCGTTAGACTTTTTATTCAGTATAGCATAGAATTCATGATGTTTTCGACCTTCGACATCCTTTAGGACGTTTGCGTTAGACTTTTTATTCAGTATAGCATAGAATTCATGATGTTTTTGACCTTCGACATCCTTTAGGACGTTTACTTTAGACTTTGTATTCAGTATAGCTTAGAATTCATGATGTTTTTGACCTTCGACATCCTTTAGGACATTTGCGATAGACTTTTTATTCAATATAGCATAGAAATCATGATGTATTTGACTTTTGACATCCTTTAGGACGTTTGCTTTAGACTTTTTATTCAGTATAGCATAGAATTCATGATGTAATTGACCTTCGACGTCATTTGGGACGTTTGCTTTAGACTTTATATTTAGTATAGCATAGGATTCATGATGTAATTGACATTCGACGTCCTTTGGGACATTCGTGTTAGACTTTTTATTCAGTATAGCATAGAATTTATGATGTATTTGACTTTCGACATCCTTTAGGACGTTTACTTTAGACTTTTTATTCAGTATAGCCTAGAATTCATGATGTATTTGACCTTCGACATCCTTTAGGACGTTTGCATTAGACTTTTTATTCAGTATAGCATAGAATTCATGATGTTTTTGACCTTCGACATCCTTTAGGACGTTTGCGTTAGACTTTTTATTCAGTATAGCATAGAATTCATGATGTTTTTGACCTTCGACATCCTTTAGGATGTTTGCGTTAGACTTTTTATTCAGTATAGCATAGAATTTATGATGTTTTTGACCTTCGACATCCTTTAGGACGTTTGCGTTAGACTTGTTATTCAGTATATCATAGAATTCATGATGTAATTGACCTTCGACGTCATTTGGGATGTTTGCTTTAGACTTTTTATTTAGTATAGCTTAGAATTCATGATGTAATTGACCTTCGACATCCTTTAGGACGTTTACTTTAGACTTTTTATTCGGTATAGCCTAGAATTCATGATGTATTTGACCTTCGACATCCTTTAGGACGTTTGCGTTAGACTTTTTATTCAGTATAGCATAGAATTCTTGATGTAATTGACCTTCGACGTCCTTTGGGACATTTGTGTTAGACTTTTTATTCAGTATAGCATAGAATTCATGATGTATTTGACTTTCGACATCCTTTAGGACGTTTACTTTAGACTTTTTATTCAATATAGCATAGAATTCATGATGTATTTGACCTTTGACATCCTTTAGAACGTTTGCGTTAGACTTTTTATTCAGTATAGCATAGAATTCATGATGTATTTGACCTTTGACATCCTTTAGATCGTTTGCGTTTGACTTTTTATTCAGTATAGCATAGAATTCATGATGTATTTGACTTTCGACATCCTTTAGGACGTTTACTTTAGACTTTTTATTCAGTATAGCCTAGAATTCATTATGTATTTGACCTTCGACATCCTTTAGGACGTTTGCGTTAGACTTGTTATTCAGTATAGCATAGAATTCATGATGTAATTGACCTTCGATGTCCTTTGGGACATTTGTGTTAAACTTTTTATTCAGTATAGCATAGAATTCATGATGTATTTGACTTTCGACATCCTTTAGGACGTTTACTTTAGACTTTTTATTCAATATAGCATAGAATTCATGATGTATTTGACCTTCGACATCCTTTAGAACGTTTGCGTTAGACTTTTTATTCAGTATAGCATAGAATTCATGATGTTTTTGACCTTCGACATCCTTTAGGACGTTTGCGTTAGACTTCTTATTCAGTATAGCATAGAATTCATGATGTATTTGACCTTCGACATCCTTTAGGACGTTTGTGTTAGACTTTTTATTCAGTATAGCATAGAATTCATGATGAATTTGACCTTCAACATTCCTTAGGACGTTTGCTTTAGACTTTTTATTCAGTATAGCATAGAATTCATGATGAATTTGACCTTCGACATCCTTTAGGACGTTTGCGTTAGACTTTTTATTCAGTATAGCTTAGAATTCATGATGTATTTGACCTTCGACACCCTTTTGGACGTTTGCGTTAGACTTTTTATTCAGTATAACATAGAATTCATGATGTATTTGACCTTCGACTTCCTTTGGGACGTTTGCTTTAGACTTTTTATTCAGTATAGCATAGAATTCATGATGTATTTGACCTTCGACTTCCTTTGGGACGTTTGCTTTAGACTTTTTATTCAGTATAGCATAGAATTCACGATGTATTTGACCTTCGACTTCCTTTGGGACGTTTGCTTTAGACTTTTTATTCAGTATAGCATAGAATTCATGATGTATTTGACCTTCAACATCCTGTAGGACGTTTGCGTTAGACTTTTTATTCAGTATAGCATAGAATTCATGATGAATTGGACCTTTGACATCCCTTAGGACGTTTGCTTTAGACTTTTTTTTCAGTATAGCATAGAATTTATGATGAATTTGACCTTCGAAATCCTTTAGGACGTTTGCGATAGACTTTTTATTCAGTATAGCTTAGAATTCATGATGTATTTCACCTTCGACATCCTTTAGGACGTTTACTTTAGACTTTTTATTCAGTATAGCATAGAAATCATGATGTATTTGACTTTCGACATCCTTTAGGACGTTTGCGTTAGACTTTTTATTCAGTATAGCATAGAATTCATGATGTTTTTGACCTTCGACATCCTTTAGGACGTTTACTTTAGACTTTGTATTCTGTATAGCTTAGAATTCATGATGTTTTTGACCTTCGACATCCTTTAGGACATTTGCGTTAGACTTTTTATTCAATATAGCATAGAAATCATGATGTATTTGACCTTCGACATCCTTTAGGACGTTTGCTTTAGGCTTTTTATTCAGTATAGCATAGAATTCATGATGTATTTGACCTTCGACATCCTGTAGGACGTTTGCTTTAGGCTTTTTATTCAGTATAGCATAGAATTCATGATGTATTTGACCTTCGACATCCTGTAGGACGTTTGCTTTAGGCTTTTTATTCAGTATAGCATAGAATTCATGATGTATTTGACCTTCGACATCCTTTAGGACGTTTGCGTTAGGCTTTTTATTCAGTATAGCATAGAATTCATGATGTATTTGACCGACATCCTGTAGGACGTTTGCGTTAGACTTTTTATTCAGTATAGCATAGAATTCATGATGTATTTGACCTTCGACATCCTGTAGGACGTTTGCTTTAGGCTTTTTATTCAGTATAGCATAGAATTCATGATGTATTTGACCTTCGACATCCTGTAGGACGTTTGCTTTAGGCTTTTTATTCAGTATAGCCTAGAATTCATGATGTATTTGACCTTCGACATCCTGTAGGACGTTTGCTTTAGGCTTTTTATTCAGTATAGCATAGAATTCATGATGTATTTGACCTTCGACATCCTGTAGGACGTTTGCGTTAGACTTTTTATTCAGTATAGCATAGAAATCTTGATGTATTTGACCTTCGACATCCTTTAGGACGTTTGCTTTAGACTTTTTATTCAGTATAGCATAGAATTCATGATGTATTTGACCTTCGACATCCTTTAGGACGTTTGCTTTAGGCTTTTTATTCAGTATAGCTTAGAATTCATGATGTATTTGACCTTCGACATCCTGTAGGACATTTGCTTTAGGCTTTTTATTCAGTATAGCATAGAATTCATGATGTATTTGACCTTCGACATCCTGTAGGACGTTTGCGTTAGACTTTTTATTCAGTATAGCATAGAATTCATGATGTATTTGACCTTCGACATCCTTTAGGACGTTTGCTTTAGACTTTTTATTCAGTTTAGCATAGAATTCATGATGTATTTGACTTTCGACATCCTTTAGGACGTTTGCTTTAGGCTTTTTATTCAGTATAGCTTAGAATTCATGATGTATTTGACCTTCGACATCCTGTAGGACGTTTGCTTTAGGCTTTTTATTCAGTATAGCATAGAATTCATGATGTATTTGACCTTCGACATCCTGTAGGACGTTTGCTTTAGGCTTTTTATTCAGTATAGCCTAGAATTCATGATGTATTTGACCTTCGACATCCTGTAGGACGTTTGCTTTAGGCTTTTTATTCAGTATAGCATAGAATTCATGATGTATTTGACCTTCGACATCCTGTAGGACATTTGCGTTAGACTTTTTATTCAGTATAGCATAGAAATCATGATGTATTTGACCTTCGACATCCTTTAGGACGTTTGCTTTAGACTTTTTATTCAGTATAGCATAGAATTCATGATGTATTTGACCTTCGACATCCTTTAGGACGTTTGCGTTAGACTTTTTATTCAGTATGTCATAGAATTCATGATGTAATTGACCTTCGACGTCATTTGGGACGTTTGCTTTAGACTTTTTATTTAGTATAGCTTAGAATTCATGATGTAATTGACCTTCGACATCCTTTAGGACGTTTGCGTTAGACTTTTTATTCAGTATAGCATAGAATTCATGATGTTTTTGACTTTCGACATCCTTTAGGACGTTTACTTTAGACTTTTTATTTAGTATAGCTTAGAATTCATGATGTATTTGACTTTCGACATCCTTTAGGACGTTTGCGTTAGACTTTTTATTCAATATAGCATAGAAATCATGATGTATTTGACCTTCGACATCCTTTAGGACGTTTGCTTTAGGCTTTTTATTCAGTATAGCATAGAATTCATGATGTATTTGACCTTCGACATCCTGTAGGACGTTTGCGTTAGACTTTTTATTCAGTATAGCATAGAATTCATGATGTATTTGACCTTCGACATCCTGTAGGACGTTTGCTTTAGGCTTTTTATTCAGTATAGCATAGAATTCATGATGTATTTGACCTTCGACATCCTGTAGGACGTTTGCTTTAGGCTTTTTATTCAGTATAGCCTAGAATTCATGATGTATTTGACCTTCGACATCCTGTAGGACGTTTGCTTTAGGCTTTTTATTCAGTATAGCATAGAATTCATGATGTATTTGACCTTCGACATCCTGTAGGACGTTTGCGTTAGACTTTTTATTCAGTATAGCATAGAAATCATGATGTATTTGACCTTCGACATCCTTTAGGACGTTTGCTTTAGACTTTTTATTCAGTATAGCATAGAATTCATGATGTATTTGACCTTCGACATCCTTTAGGACGTTTGCTTTAGGCTTTTTATTCAGTATAGCTTAGAATTCATGATGTATTTGACCTTCGACATCCTGTAGGACGTTTGCTTTAGGCTTTTTATTCAGTATAGCATAGAATTCATGATGTATTTGACCTTCGACATCCTGTAGGACGTTTGCGTTAGACTTTTTATTCAGTATAGCATAGAATTCATGATGTATTTGACCTTCGACATCCTTTAGGACGTTTGCTTTAGACTTTTTATTCAGTATAGCATAGAATTCATGATGTATTTGACCTTCGACATCCTGTAGGACGTTTGCTTTAGGCTTTTTATTCAGTATAGCTTAGAATTCATGATGTATTTGACCTTCGACATCCTGTAGGACGTTTGCTTTAGGCTTTTTATTCAGTATAGCATAGAATTCATGATGTATTTGACCTTCGACATCCTGTAGGACGTTTGCGTTAGACTTTTTATTCAGTATAGCATAGAAATCATGATGTATTTGACCTTCGACATCCTTTAGGACGTTTGCTTTAGACTTTTTATTCAGTATAGCATAGAATTCATGATGTATTTGACCTTCGACATCCTTTAGGACGTTTGCGTTAGACTTTTTATTCAGTATAGCATAGAATTCATGATGTATTTGACCTTCGACATCCTTTAGGACGTTTGCTTTAGGCTTTTTATTCAGTATAGCATAGAATTCATGATGTATTTGACCTTCGACATCCTTTAGGACGTTTGCTTTAGGCTTTTTATTCAGTATAGCTTAGAATTCATGATGTATTTGACCTTCGACATCCTGTAGGACGTTTGCGTTAGACTTTTTATTCAGTATAGCATAGAAATCATGATGTATTTGACCTTCGACATCCTTTAGGACGTTTGCTTTAGACTTTTTATTCAGTATAGCATAGAATTCATGATGTATTTGACCTTCGACATCCTTTAGGACGTTTGCGTTAGACTTTTTATTCAGTATAGCATAGAATTCATGATGTATTTGACCTTCGACATCCTTTAGGACATTTGCTTTAGGCTTTTTATTCAGTATAGCATAGAATTCATGATGTATTTGACCTTCGACATCCTTTAGGACGTTTGCGTTAGACTTTTTATTCAGTATAGCATAGAAATCATGATGTATTTGACCTTCGACATCCTTTAGGACGTTTGCTTTAGACTTTTTATTCAGTATAGCATAGAATTCATGATGTATTTGACCTTCGACATCCTTTAGGACGTTTGCGTTAGACTTTTTATTCAGTATAGCATAGAATTCATGATGTATTTGACCTTCGACATCCTTTAGGACGTTTGCTTTAGGCTTTTTATTCAGTATAGCATAGAATTCATGATGTATTTGACCTTCGACATCCTTTAGGACGTTTGCTTTAGGCTTTTTATTCAGTATAGCATAGAATTCATGATGTATTTGACCTTCGACATCCTGTAGGATGTTTGCGTTAGACTTTTTATTCAGTATAGCATAGAAATCATGATGTATTTGACCTTCGACATCCTTTAGGACGTTTGGTTTAGACTTTTTATTCAGTATAGCATAGAATTCATGATGTATTTGACCTTCGACATCCTTTAGGACGTTTGCTTTAGGCTTTTTATTCAGTATAGCATAGAATTCATGATGTATTTGACCTTCGACATCCTTTAGGACGTTTGCTTTAGACTTTTTATTTAGTATAGCATAGAATTCATGATGTATTTGACCTTCGACATCCTTTGGGACGTTTGCTTTAGACTTTTTATTCAGTATAGCATAGAATTCATGATGTATTTGACCTTCGACATCCTGTAGGACATTTGCGTTAGACTTTTTATTCAGTATAGCATAGAAATCATGATGTATTTGACCTTCGACATCCTTTGGGACATTTGCTTTAGACTTTTTATTCAGTATAGCATAGAATTCATGATGTATTTGACTTTCGACATCCTTTAGGACGTTTACTTTAGACTTTTTATTCAATATAGCATAGAATTCATGATGTATTTGACCTTTGACATCCTTTAGAACGTTTGCGTTAGACTTTTTATTCAGTATAGCATAGAAATCATGATGTATTTGACATTCGATATCCCTTAGGACGTTTGCGTTAGACTTTTTATTCAGTATAGCTTAGAATTCATGATGTTTTTGACCTTCGACATCCTTTAGGACGTTTGCGTTAGACTTTTTATTCAATATAGCTTAGAATTCATGATGTTTTTGACCTTCGACATTCTTTAGGACGTTTGCGTTAGACTTTTTATTCAGTATAGCTTAGAATTCATGATGTTTTTGACCTTCGACATCCTTTAGGACGTTTGCGTTAGACTTTTTATTCAATATAGCTTAGAATTCATGATGTATTTGACCTTCGACATCCTTTAGGACGTTTGTGTTAGACTTTTTATTCAGTATGTCATAGAATTCATGATGTAATTGACCTTCGACGTCATTTGGGACGTTTGCTTTAGACTTTTTATTTAGTATAGCTTAGAATTCATGATGTAATTTACCTTCGACATCCTTTAGGACGTTTGCGTTAGACTTTTTATTCAGTATAGCATAGAATTCATGATGTTTTTGACTTTCGACATCCTTTAGGACGTTTACTTTAGACTTTTTATTTAGTATAGCTTAGAATTCATTATGTATTTGACTTTCGACATCCTTTAGGACGTTTGCGTTAGACTTTTTATTCAATATAGCATAGAAATCATGATGTATTTGACTTTCGACATCCTTTAGGACGTTTGCGTTAGACATTTTATTCAGTATAGCCTAGAATTCATGATGTAATTGACCTTCGACGTCATTTGGGACGTTTGCTTTAGACTTTTTATTTAGTATAGCCTAGAATTCATGATGTATTTGACCTTCGACATCCTTTAGGACGTTTGCGTTAGACTTTTTATTCAGTATAGCATAGAATTCATGATGTAATTGACCTTCGACGTCCTTTGGGACATTTGTGTTAGACTTTTTATTCAGTATAGCATAGAATTCATGATGTATTTGACTTTCGACATCCTTTAGGATGTTTACTTTAGACTTTTTATTCAATATAGCATAGAATTCATGATGTATTTGACCTTTGACATCCTTTAGAATGTTTGCTTTAGACTTTTTTTTCAGTATAGCATAGAATTCATGATATATTTGACCTTCGATATCCCTTAGGACGTTTGCGTTAGACTTTTTATTCAGTATAGCATTGAATTCATGATGAATTTGACCTTCGACTTTCTTTAGGACGTTTGCATTAGACTTTTTATTCAGTATAGCTTAGAATTCATGATGTTTTTGACCTTCGACATCCTTAAGGACGTTTGCTTTAGACTTTTTATTCAGTATAGCATAGAATTCATGATGAATTTGACCTTCGACATGCTTTAGGACGTTTGCGTTAGACTTTTTATTCAGTATAGCTTAGAATTCATGATGTATTTGACCTTCGACATCCTTTAGGACGTTTGCCTTAGACTTTTTATTCAGTATAGCATAGAATTCATGATGTATTTGACCTTCGACTTCCTTTGGGACGTTTGCTTTAGACTTTTTATTCAGTATAGCATAGAATTCATGATGTATTTGACCTTCGACTTCCTTTGGGACGTTTGCTTTAGACTTTTTATTCAGTATAGCATAGAATTCATGATGTATTTGACCTTCGACTTCCTTTGGGACATTTGCTTTAGACTTTTTATTCAGTATAGCATAGAATTCATGATGTATTTGACTTTCGACATCCTTTAGGACGTTTACTTTAGACTTTTTATTCAGTATAGCCTAGAATTCATGATGTATTTGACCTTCGACATCCTTTAGGACGTTTGCGTTAGACTTTTTATTCAGTATAGCATAGAATTTATGATGCAATTGACCTTCGACGTCCTTTGGGACATTTGTGTTAGACTTTTTATTCAGTATAGCATAGAATTCATGATGTATTTGACTTTCGACATCCTGTAGGACGTTTGCTTTAGACTTTTTATTCAGTATAGCATAGAATTCATGATGTATTTGACCTTCGACATCCTCTAGGACGTTTGCTCTAGACTTTTTATTCAGTATAGCATAGAAATCATGATGTATTTGACCTTCGACATCCTTTGGGACGTTTGCTTTAGACTTTTTATTCAGTATGGCATAGAATTCATGATATATTTGACCTTCGATATCCCTTAGGACGTTTGCGTTAGACTTTTTATTCAGTATAGCATTGAATTCATGATGAATTTGACCTTCTACATTCTTTAGGACGTTTGCGTTAGACTTTTTATTCAGTATAGCTTAGAATTCATGATGTTTTTGACCTTCGACATCCTTTAGGACGTTTGCGTTAGACTTTCTTTTCAATATTGCTTAGAATTCATGATGTATTTGACCTTCGACATACTTTAGGACGTTTGCGTTAGAGTTTTTATTCAGTGTATCATAGAATTCATGATGTAATTGACCTTCGACGTCATTTGGGACGTTTGCTTTAGACTTTTTATTTAGTATAGCTTAGAATTCATGATGTAATTGACCTTCGACATCCTTTAGGACGTTTGCGTTAGACTTTTTATTCAGTATAGCATAGAATTCATGATGTTTTTGACCTTCGACATCCTTTAGCACGTTTACTTTAGACTTTTTATTTAATATAGCCTAGAATTCATGATGTATTTGACTTTCGACATCCTTTAGGACTTTTGCGTTAGACTTTTTATTCAATATAGCATAGAAATCATGATGTATTTGACTTTCGACATCCTTTAGGACGTTTGCGTTAGACTTTTTATTCAGTATAGCCTAGAATTCATGATGTAATTGACCTTCGACGTCATTTGGGACGTTTGCTTTAGACTTTTTATTTAGTATAGCATAGAATTCATGATGTAATTGACCTTTGACGTCCTTTGGGACGTTTACTTTAGACATTTTATTCAGTATAGCCTAGAATTCATGATGTATTTGACCTTCGACATCCTTTAGGACGTTTACTTTAGACTTTTTATTCAGTATAGCCTAGAATTCATGATGTATTTGACCTTCGACATCCTTTAGGACGTTTGCGTTAGACTTTTTATTCAGTATAGCATAGAATTCATGATGTTTTTGACCTTCGACATCCTTTAGGACGTTTGCGTTAGACTTTTTATTCAGTATAGCATAGAATTCATGATGTTTTTGACCTTCGACATCCTTTAGGACGTTTACTTTAGACTTTGTATTCAGTATAGCTTAGAATTCATGATGTTTTTGACCTTCGACATCCTTTAGGACATTTGCGTTAGACTTTTTATTCAATATAGCATAGAAATCATGATGTATTTGACAATCGACATCCTTTAGGACGTTTGCTTTAGACTTTTTATTCAGTATAGCATAGAATTCATGATGTAATTGACCTTCGACGTCATTTGGGACGTTTGCTTTAGACTTTTTATTTAGTATAGCATAGAATTCATGATGTAATTGACCTTCGACGTCCTTTGGGACATTTGTGTTAGACTTTTTATTCAGTATAGCATAGAATTCATGATGTATTTGACTTTCGACATCCTTTAGGACGTTTACTTTAGACTTTTTATTCAATATAGCCTAGAATTCATGATGTATTTGACTTTCGACATCCTTTAGGACGTTTGCGTTAGACTTTTTATTCAGTATAGCCTAGAATTCATGATGTAATTGACCTTCGACGTCATTTGGGACGTTTGCTTTAGACTTTTTATTTAGTATAGCATAGAATTCATGATGTAATTGACCTTTGACGTCCTTTGGGACGTTTGCTTTAGACTTTTTATTTAGTATAGCATAGAATTCATGATGTATTTGACTTTCGACATCCTTTAGGACGTTTACTTTAGACTTTTTATTCAGTATAGCCTAGAATTCATGATGTATTTGACCTTCGACATCCTTTAGGACGTTTGCGTTAGACTTTTTATTCAGTATAGCATAGAATTCATGATGTTTTTGACCTTCGACATCCTTTAGGACGTTTGCGTTAGACTTTTTATTCAGTATAGCATAGAATTCATGATGTTTTTGACCTTCGACATCCTTTAGGACGTTTACTTTAGACTTTGTATTCAGTATAGCTTAGAATTCATGATGTTTTTGACCTTCGACATCCTTTAGGACATTTGCGTTAGACTTTTTATTCAATATAGCATAGAAATCATGATGTATTAGACAATCGACATCCTTTAGGACGTTTGCTTTAGACTTTTTATTCAGTATAGCATAGAATTCATGATGTAATTGACCTTCGACGTCATTTGGGACGTTTGCTTTAGACTTTTTATTTAGTATAGCATAGAATTCATGATGTAATTGACCTTCGACGTCCTTTGGGACATTTGTGTTAGACTTTTTATTCAGTATAGCATAGAATTCATGATGTATTTGACTTTCGACATCCTTTAGGACGTTTACTTTAGACTTTTTATTCAATATAGCCTAGAATTCATGATGTATTTGACCTTCGACATCCTTTAGGACGTTTGCGTTAGACTTTTTATTCAGTATAGCATAGAATTCATGATGTTTTTGACCTTCAACATCCTTTAGGACAATTGCGTTAGACTTTTTATTCAGTATAGCATAGAATTCATGATGTTTTTGACCTTCGACATCCTTTAGGACGTTTGCGTTAGACTTTTTATTCAGTATATCATAGAATTCATGATGTAATTGACCTTCGACGTCATTTGGGACGTTTGCTTTAGACTTTTTATTTAGTATAGCTTAGAATTCATGATGTATTTGACTTTCGACATCCTTTAGGACGTTTACTTTAGACTTTTTATTCAGTATAGCCTAGAATTCATGATGTATTTGACCTTCGACATCCTTCAGGACGTTTGCGTTAGACTTTTTATTCAGTATAGCATAGAATTCATGATGTAATTGACCTTCGACATCCTTTGGGACATTTGTGTTAGACTTTTTATTCAGTATAGCATAGAATTCATGATGTATTTGACTTTCGACATCCTTTAAAACGTTTGCGTTAGACTTTTTATTCAGTATAGCATAGAATTCATGATGTATTTGACCTTCGACATCCTTTAGAACGTTTGCGTTAGACTTTTTATTCAATATAGCATAGAATTCATGATGTTTTTGACCTTCGACATCCTTTAGGACGTTTGCGTTAGACTTCTTATTCAGTATAGCATAGAATTCATGATGTATTTGACCTTCGACATCCTTTAGGACGTTTGCGTTAGACTTTTTATTCAGTATAGCATAGAATTCATGATGAATTTGACCTTCGACATTCCTTAGGACGTTTGCTTTAGACTTTTTATTCAGTATAGCATAGAATTCATGATGAATTTGACCTTCGACATCCTTTAGGACGTTTGCGTTAGACTTTTTATTCAGTATAGCTTAGAATTCATGATGTATTTGACCTTCGACATCCTTTAGGACGTTTGCGTTAGACTTTTTATTCAGTATAACATAGAATTCATGATGTATTTGACCTTCGACTTCCTTTGGGACGTTTGCTTTAGACTTTTTATTCAGTATAGCATAGAATTCACGATGTATTTGACCTTCGACTTCCTTTGGGACGTTTGCTTTAGACTTTTTATTCAGTATAGCATAGAATTCATGATGTATTTGACCTTCGACATCCTTTAGGACGTTTGCGTTAGACTTTTTATTCAGTATAGCATAGAATTCATGATGAATTGGACCTTTGACATCCCTTAGGACGTTTGCTTTAGACTTTTTATTCAGTATAGCATAGAATTCATGATGAATTTGACCTTCGAAATCCTTTAGGACGTTTGCGTTAGACTTTTTATTCAGTATAGCTTAGAATTCATGATGTATTTGACCTTCGACATCCTTTAGGACGTTTACTTTAGACTTTTTATTCAATATAGCATAGAATTCATGATGTTTTTGACCTTCGACATCCTTTAGGACGTTTACTTTAGACTTTGTATTCTGTATAGCTTAGAATTCATGATGTTTTTGACCTTCGACATCCTTTAGGACATTTGCGTTAGACTTTTTATTCAATATAGCATAGAATTCATGATGTATTTGACCTTCGACATCCTTTGGGACGTTTGCTTTAGACTTTTTATTCAGTATAGCATAGAATTCATGATGTATTTGACCTTCGACATCCTGTAGGACGTTTGCTTTAGACTTTTTATTCAGTATAGCATAGAATTCATGATGTATTTGACCTTCGACATCCTTTAGGACGTTTGCTTTAGACTTTTTATTCAGTATAGCATAGAATTCATGATGTATTTGACCTTCGACATCCTTTAGGACGTTTGCGTTAGACTTTTTATTCAATATAGCTTAGAATTCATGATGTATTTGACCTTCGACATCCTTTAGGACGTTTGCGTTAGACTTTTTATTCAGTATGTCATAGAATTCATGATGTAATTGACCTTCGACATCCTTTAGGACGTTTGCTTTAGACTTTTTATTCAATATAGCATAGAATTCATGATGTATTTGACCTTCGACATCCTTTAGGACGTTTGCTTTAGACTTTTTATTCAGTATAGCATAGAATTCATGATGTATTTGACCTTCGACATCCTTTGGGACGTTTGCTTTAGACTTTTTATTCAGTATAGCATAGAATTCATGATGTATTTGACCTTCGACATCCTGTAGGACGTTTGCGTTAGACTTTTTATTCAGTATAGCATTGAATTCATGATGAATTTGACCTTCGACATTCTTTAGGACGTTTGCGTTAGACTTTTTATTCAGTATAGCTTAGAATTCATGATGTTTTTGACCTTCGACATCCTTTAGGACGTTTGCATTAGACTTTTTATTCAATATAGCTTAGAATTCATGATGTATTTGACCTTCGACATCCTTTAGGACGTTTGCGTTAGACTTTTTATTCAGTATGTCATAGAATTCATGATGTAATTGACCTTCGACGTCATTTGGGACGTTTGCTTTAGACTTTTTATTTAGTATAGCTTAGAATTCATGATGTAATTGACCTTCGACATCCTTTAGGACGTTTGCGTTAGACTTTTTATTCAGTATAGCATAGAATTCATGATGTTTTTGACTTTCGACATCCTTTAGGACGTTTACTTTAGACTTTTTATTTAGTATAGCTTAGAATTCATGATGTATTTGACTTTCGACATCCTTTAGGACGTTTGCGTTAGACTTTTTATTCAATATAGCATAGAAATCATGATGTATTTGACCTTCGACATCCTTTAGGACGTTTGCGTTAGACATTTTATTCAGTATAGCCTAGAATTCATGATGTAATTGACCTTCGACGTCATTTGGGACGTTTGCTTTAGACTTTTACTTTAGTATAGCCTAGAATTCATGATGTATTTGACCTTCGACATCCTTTAGGACGTTTGCGTTACACTTTTTATTCAGTATAGCATAGAATTCATGATGTAATTGACCTTTGACGTCCTTTGGGACATTTGTGTTAGACTTTTTATTCAGTATAGCATAGAATTCATGATGTAATTGACTTTCGACATCCTTTAGGATGTTTACTTTAGACTTTTTATTCAATATAGCATAGAATTCATGATGTATTTGACCTTTGACATCCTTTAGAACGTTTGCTTTAGAATTTTTATTCAGTATAGCATAGAATTCATGATATATTTGACCTTCGATATCCCTTAGGACGTTTGCGTTAGACTTTTTATTCAGTATAGCATTGAATTCATGATGAATTTGACCTTCGACATTCTTTAGGACGTTTGCGTTAGACTTTTTATTCAGTATAGCTTAGAATTCATGATGTTTTTGACCTTCGACATCCTTTAGGACGTTTGCGTTAGACTTTTTATTCAATATAGCTTAGAATTCATGATGTATTTGACCTTCGACATCCTTTAGGACGTTTGCGTTAGACTTTTTATTCAATATAGCTTAGAATTCATTATGTATTTGACCTTCGACATCCTTTAGGACGTTTGCGTTAGACTTTTTATTCAGTATATCATAGAATTCATGATGTTATTGACCTTCGACGTCCTTTGGGACATTTGTGTTAGACTTTTTATTCAGTATAGCATAGAATTCATGATGTATTTGACTTTCGACATCCTTTAGGATGTTTACTTTAGACTTTTTATTCAATATAGCATAGAATTCATGATGTATTTGACTTTCGACATCCTTTAGAACGTTTGCTTTAGACTTTTTATTCAGTATAGCATAGAATTCATGATATATTTGACCTTCGATATCCCTTAGGACGTTTGCGTTAGACTTTTTATTCAGTATAGCATTGAATTCATGATGTAATTGATCTTCGACGTCATTTGGGACGTTTGCTTTAGACTTTTTATTTAGTATAGCCTAGAATTCATGATGTATTTGACCTTCGACATCCTTTAGGACGTTTGCGTTAGACTTTTTATTCAGTATAGCATAGAATTCATGATGTAATTGACCTTCGACGTCCTTTGGGACATTTGTGTTAGACTTTTTATTCAGTATAGCATAGAATTCATGATGTATTTGACTTTCGACATCCTTTAGAACGTTTGCTTTAGACTTTTTATTCAATATAGCATAGAATTCATGATGTATTTGACCTTTGACATCCTTTAGAACGTTTGCTTTAGACTTTTTTTTCAGTATAGCATAGAATTCATGATATATTTGACTTTCGATATCCCTTAGGACGTTTGCGTTAGACTTTTTATTCAGTATAGCATTGAATTCATGATGAATTTGACCTTCGACTTTCTTTAGGACGTTTGCGTTAGACTTTTTATTCAGTATAGCTTAGAATTCATGATGTTTTTGACCTTCGACATCCCTTAGGATGTTTGCGTTAGACTTTTTATTCAGTATAGCATATAATTCATGATGAATTTGACCTTCGACATGCTTTAGGACGTTTGCGTTAGACTTTTTATTTAGTATAGCTTAGAATTCATGATGTATTTGACCTTCGACATCCTTTAGGACGTTTGCCTTAGACTTTTTATTCAGTATAGCATAGAATTCATGATGTATTTGACCTTCGACTTCCTTTGGGACGTTTGCTTTAGACTTTTTATTCAGTATAGCATAGAATTCATGATGTATTTGACCTTCGACTTCCTTTGGGACGTTTGCTTTAGACTTTTTATTCAGTTTAGCATAGAATTCATGATGTATTTGACCTTCGACTTCCTTTGGGACGTTTGCTTTAGACTTTTTATTCAGTATAGCATAGAATTCATGATGTATTTGACTTTTGACATCCTTTAGGACATTTACTTTAGACTTTTTATTCAGTGTAGCCTAGAATTCATGATGTATTTGACCTTCGACATCCTTTAGGACGTTTGCGGTAGACTTTTTATTCAGTATAGCATAGAATTCATGATGCAATTGACCTTCGACGTCCTTTGGGACATTTGTGTTAGACTTTCGATATCCTTTAGGACGTTTACTTTAGACTTTTTATTCAATATAGCATAGAATTCATGATGTATTTGACCTTCGACATCCTTTAGAACGTTTGCGTTAGACTTTTTATTCAGTATAGCATAGAATTCATGATGTTTTTGACCTTCGACATCCTTTAGGACATTTGCATTAGACTTTTTATTCAGTATAGCATAGAATTCATGATGAATTTGACCTTCGACATCCTTTAGGACGTTTGCGTTAGACTTTTTATTTAGTATAGCATGGAATTCATGATGAATTTGACCTTCGACATCCCTTAGGACATTTGCTTTAGACTTTTTATTCAGTATAGCATAGAATTCATGATGTATTTGACCTTCGACATCCTTTAGGACGTTTGCGTTAGACTTTTTATTCATTATAGCTTAGAATTCATGATGTATTTGACCTTCGACATCCTTTAGGACGTTTGCGTTAGACTTTTTATTCAGTATAACAGAATTCATGATGTATTTGACCTTCGACTTCCTTTGGGACGTTTGCTTTAGACTTTTTATTCAGTATAGCATAGAATTCATGATGAATTGGACCTTCGACATCCTTTAGGACGTTTGCGTTAGACTTTTTATTCAGTATAGCTTAGAATTCATGATGTATTTGACCTTCGACATCCTTTAGGACGTTTGCGTTAGACTTTTTATTCAGTATAACAGAATTCATGATGTATTTGACCTTCGACATCCTTTACGACGTTTGCGTTAGACTTTTTATTCAGTATAGCATAGAATTCATGATGAATTGGACCTTCGACATCCCTTAGGACGTTTGCTTTAGACTTTTTATTCAGTATAGCATAGAATTCATGATGAATTTGACCTTCGAAATCCTTTAGGACGTTTGCGTTAGACTTTTTATTCAGTATAGCTTAGAATTCATGATGTATTTGACCTTCGACATCCTTTAGGACGTTTACGTTAGACTTTTTGTTCAGTATAGCATAGAAATCATGATGTATTTGACTTTCGACATCCTTTAGGACGTTTGCGTTAGACTTTTTATTCAGTATAGCATAGAATTCATGATGTTTTTGACCTTCGACATCCTTTAGGACGTTTACTTTAGACTTTGTATTCTGTATACCTTAGAATTCATGATGTTTTTGACCTTCGACATCCTTTAGGACATTTGCGTTAGACTTTTTATTCAATATAGCATAGAAATCCTGATGTATTTGACCTTCGACATCCTTTAGGACGTTTACTTTAGACTTTGTATTCAGTATAGCTTAGAATTCATGATGTATTTGACCTTTGACATCCTTTGGGACATTTACTTTAGACTTTTTATTCAGTATAGCATAGAATTCATGATGTATTTGGCTTTCGACATCCTTTAGGACGTTTACTTTAGACTTTTTATTCAGTATAGCATAGAATTCATGATGTATTTGACCTTCGACATCCTTTAGGACGTTTGCGTTAGACTTTTTATTCAGTATAGCATAGAATTCATGATGTTATTGACCTTCGACATCCTTTAGGACGTTTGCGTTAGACTTTTTATTCAGTATAGCATAGAATTCATGATGTTTTTGACCTTCGACATCCTTTAGGACGTTTGCGTTAGACTTTTTATTCAGTATAGCATAGAATTCATGATGTTTTTGACCTTCGACATCCTTTAGGACGTTTACTTTAGACTTTGTATTCAGTATAGCTTAGAATTCATGATGTTTTTGACCTTTGACATCCTTTAGGACATTTGCGTTAGACTTTTTATTCAATATAGCATAGAAATCATGATGTATTTGACTTTCAACATCCTTTAGGACGTTAGCTTTAGACTTTTTATTTAGTATAGCATAGAATTCAAGATGTAATTGACCTTCAACGTCATTTGGGACGTTTGTTTTAGACTTTTTATTCAGTATAGCATAGAATTCATGATGTTTTTGACCTTCGACATCCTTTAGGACGTTTACTTTAGACTTTGTATTCAGTATAGCATAGAATTCATGATGTAATTGACCTTCGACGTCCTTTGGGACATTTGTGTTAGACTTTTTATTCAGTATAGCATAGAATTCATGATGTATTTGACCTTCGACATCCTTTAGGACGTTTACTTTAGAGTTTTTATTCAGTATAGCCTAGAATTCATGATTTTTTGACCTTCGACATCCTTTAGGACGTTTGCGTTAGACTTTTTATTCAGTATAGCATAGAATTCATGATATTTTTGACCTTCGACATCCTTTAGGACGTTTGCGTTAGACTTTTTATTCAGTATAGCATAGAATTCATGATGTTTTTGACCTGCGACATCCTTTAGGACGTTTGCGTTAGACTTTTTATTCAGTATATTATAGAATTCATGATGTAATTGACCTTCGACGTCATTTGGGACGTTTGCTTTAGACTTTTTATTTAGTATAGCTTAGAATTCATGATGTAATTGACCTTCCACATCCTTTAGGACGCTTGCGTTAGACTTTTTATTCAGTATAGCATAGAATTCATGATGTAATTGACCTTCGACGTCATTTGGGACGTTTGCTTTAGACTTTTTATTCAGTATAGCATAGAATTCATGATGTATTTGACTTTCGACATCCTTTAGGACGTTTACTTTAGACTTTTTATTCAGTATAGCCTAGAATTCATGATGTATTTGACCTTCGACATCCTTTAGGACGTTTGCGTTAGACTTTTTATTCAGTATAGCATAGAATTCATGATGCAATTGACCTTCGACGTCTTTTGGGACATTTGTTTTAGACTTTTTATTCAGTATAGCATAGAATTCATGATGTATTTGACTTTCGACATCCTTTAGGACGTTTACTTTAGACTTTTTATTCAGTATAGCCTAGAATTCATGATGTATTTGACCTTCGACATCCTTTAGGACGTTTGCGTTAGACTTTTTATTCAGTATAGCATAGAATTCATGATGCAATTGACCTTCGACGTCTTTTGGGACATTTGTTTTAGACTTTTTATTCAGTATAGCATAGAATTCATGATGTATTTGACCTTCGACATCCTTTAGAACGTTTGCGTTAGACTTTTTATTCAGTATAGCATAGAATTCATGATGTATTTGACCTTCGACAGCCTTTAGGACGTTTGCGTTAGACTTTTTATTCAGTATAGCATAGAATTCATGATGAATTTGACCTTCGACATCCCTTAGGACGTTTGCTTTAGACTTTTTATTCAGTATAGCATAGAATTCATGATGAATTTGACCTTCGACATCCTTTAGGACGTTTGCGTTAGACTTTTTATTCAGTATAGCTTAGAATTCATGATGTATTTGACCTTCGACATCCTTTAGGACGTTTGCATTAGACTTTTTATTCAGTATAGCATAGAATTCATGATGAATTTGACCTTCGAAATCCTTTAGGACGTTTGCGTTAGACTTTTTATTCAGTATAGCTTAGAATTCATGATGTATTTGAGCTTCGACATCCTTTAGGACGTTTGCGTTAGACTTTTTATTCAGTATAGCATAGAAATCATGATGTTTTTGACTTTCGACATCCTTTAGGACGTTTGCGTTAGACTTTTTATTCAGTATAGCATAGAATTCATGATTAATTGACCTTCGACGTCCTTTGAGACATTTGCTTTAGACTTTTTCTTCAGTATAGCATTGAAATCATGATGTAATTGACCTTCGACATCCTTTGAGACATTTGCTTTAGACTTTTTATTCAATATAGCATAGAATTCATGATGTATTTGACTTTCGACATCCTTTAGGACGTTTACGTTAGACTTTTTATTCAGTATAGCATAAAATTCATGATGTATTTGACCTTCGACATCCTTTAGGAATTTTACTTTAGACTTTTTATTCAGTATAGCATAAATTCATGATGTTTTTGACCTTCGACATCCTTTAGGACATTTGCTTTAGACTTTTTATCAAGTATAGCATAGAATTCATGATGTATTTGACCTTCGACATCCTGTAGGACGTTTGCTCTAGACTTTTTATTCAGTATAGCATAGAATCCATGATATATTTGACCTTCGACTACCCTTAGGACCTTCTTTTTATTCTTTTTATTTAATATAGCATAAAGTTCATGACTATTTGACGTTCGACTCTTTAATATGAGATGTAAGTTTATTTATTCATTTTTAACAATTTCTTGACTGGAGTGGAGATTTGCATATAGAACCTTGGACTAGTTTGTCCGAGTCCAGCTGCAGTACCTTAAGGTAGCATTGCAACAGAGTTAGCCTAATCCTTGAGTTTATTTTTGCATTTGTTATGCTTATTGGATGTAAAAATATTCATGGGCAAGCTTTTCTTGCCCTGTGAAGGGAGATTTGCACACAGAATCCTGCCCTAACCTGTAGTAGGCAGTTGCGGAACTCTAGGTTATGCAGTTTTTAGCTGAGGACTTTGGTTATTTAAGCACTGAAAAAAGTGTGAGACTTTTAAATAAGCATTTTGTGAGTCGATTCACACTCTGGGGTGTCCTTTTTTGGCCGTTTTGAGTTATACGTTAATGGCCGAGAATCCCGACGTCCATTTGCGATACTTTACTGATGCCTAGTTTCTGTCCTGATTTATGAAATTCATTTAAATTGCTATAATTTAATAAAATATAGTGGCTTAACCCAATGCAGTCCTTCAGGTATAAGGGCCGATTGTCCCAAGGTTAGGTGCGTCTGGGTCGAGACGCAAATGTGTCGGCTTGGATTGACATTCCCTTTGTTAAGTTGAGTCGCTGCTCAAACCTTCACTGTTGAAACCTTCTCTGCTCAATCCTTCTCTGTTTAAACCTTTACTGTTTCAACTTTCACTGTTTAAACCTTCACTGTTGAAACCATCACTGCTCAAACCTTCTCCACTCAAACATTCACTGTTTAAACCCTCATTGCTCTAACCTTCACTGATGAAACCTTCATTGCTCAAACCTTCACTGTTTAAACCTTCATTGCTCAAACCTTCACTGCTTAAACCTTCATTGCTCAAACCTTCACTGGTCAAACCTTCACCATTCAAACACCTCTCTGGAAATATTCTGCACAGAAGTCTCATTACAGTTTCTCTCTCTCTCTCTC
>JANJGK010008308.1:0-27157 GCA_039081455.1 Macrobrachium rosenbergii
CAGCACTTGTATGACTGCTCCCCCTCACTGCAGTCGGAATTCGGGGCACGTTATCTTCGTAGGAAAAGGGGGGCCCGCTCCACAAAGGGGGAATGCTACCCCAGCTGCCAGGGAGATGTTCCCTGATTGATGTCTGTCACTCTTGCCAACGTCTCTCTCCCGGCTTCCCTCTCTCAGGGCATTGTTTGACCCCTGTCTTGGGTCACGTGACTGAGCTGGTGGTCAGTCCGATCTCGTCCTCACTGGTGTGATCTGGAAAGAGAGGGCTTTGGCTGGAAAATGCCCTCTGACTCCTTCAGTTACGTTGGTGGCTCATTTTATCTAAAAGATGGTTTATTTCAAAATGGCAGAAGGTCTGAATTCATAACACATTTCTAACTGGGGATGAAGCACTCTGGGGGAACTCGCTTCTTTGTTAGGGATTGGGTGAAGTTATGACTAAGATAATGAAGAGCTTCATTCCTATAGCACTTGGTGAAGAGTCGTCTTCTTGTTGGCCTCCAGTGATCAGTTTCTGCAGTAGGTAGTTTCTCTACAGGCAATGATGTTTGGTTTGCATTCTAGGCCTACTTCCAGCCACAAGTTTAGGACTTTGCTTCTTTTATTTTTACAGCTGACATCATCAAATACGTGAGAGTGGGCGGTAACCCCAGTATTTTAACTCTCTCTCTCTTTGTGCAGAAGAATATTAAATAAAACTTATTTTGTACAAATTCCGAACTTTACAATTTCTTCGTGGATTGCTTTCCTTTGGCGCGCAGAACTATTGGCAGCATCACAAAGGTGGTTTGGCCCCAGTGGGAAGGGGATTCGAAACCGCCCATTACCATCCCCCCCCACCTCCTATTTAGGAATCGAGTCTGGGAGAGAGAGAGAGAGAGAGAGAGAGAGAGAGAAAGTGCGCTCTTTCCCGTTTTCTGAAACAACCTGATATTGGGCTAATCAGCATTTTCCATCGAAGAGCAGACGAGTTTTTCCGAACTGGGTCAGTGTTTGGACAGTTTTATTTCAGGAAATCGAGGTAGATTGAATTTAATATAGGTAAACATTCCGAAAGATTTTGATCTTAAAATTTGATGCAAAGACCACAATTTCGTTTGTAGGTCTACCCTTTTCATGAGCTGTAAGTAGACGGAACTTTTTGCATGTAGATTCTACACGTGGTGGGGATTGGGTCTTTGTTAATAGGAAAGGTTTGGCAATAGACTTTTTCTTTAAGCAGTTACAAATATAAAATTCTGAAAGGCAATCTTTGAAAAGTGGGATGTTTTTATTTACATGGAGCCAAAGTTCCTTCTTGAACCCTGGGTGATAGTTAAGCGTCTCTCTCTCTCTCTCCTCTCTCTCTCTCTCTCTCTCTCTCTCTCTCTCTCTCTCTCTCTCTCTCTGTTCCCTTCCATTTTCTCGAGTCCACTATGTCTGTGTGTGTGTGTATCACAGAGTAGGTTTGTGAGAGACTTAGATTCAGCACAAAGCTTCACTAAGACGTATTCTGTTCCCCTGTAGGGTGTCAGTGCCTTCAGTGCACCTCACGCGATGCACTGTAGGCAAGTGCACCTCACGCGATGCACTGTAGGCATTACTAAAGGCTGCTTCCAACCACTCCAACTCCTCTTTTTCGCTGTCTAGAGCAGTGAATGGCTGAAATCGCCCTCCCCCCCTCCCCTGGCGTTTGGCATTAGTCAAGGGAAATGTGGCTCGCTGTCGAGCTTCTCAGTTCCAGAGGTCCTTTGTTCCTCCTCACACCTTTGGAGGACTGTGGAACAGTCCTCCCCCCCTACTGAGTATGTTGTGCTCTTGGGAATTCTAAATTTCAAGCGAAGATGCAGTGCATTATCACCCTAATACAATTTCTTCTTTTAATAATTTACTTCCATTTTATCAAATTAATTCATTTTTTTTCTCTTCTAATAAGGTTTTCTTTCTCTCTGTATTTCCTGTTACCTTCTGTTACTACTTTCAAATGGACACCTTAATATTCTTTGGAAGCTTCTTGAATAGGGTTCTTCATCTTCTGATAATAATAATAATAATAATAATAATAATAATAAATAATAATAATAATAATAATAATAATAATAATAATAATACCACTTGCTGAAGCAGCAAAGCTGTTTTCCCATCCAATATAAACCTGATAAAGGAAACATTTCTAGTGCTGTGTACATTGCTGCTTTGTGACTTTACACCCGTCTTCGACTCTCTCTCTCTCTCTCTCTCTCTCTCTCTCTCTCTCTCTGGTCATGGTCATTCCGGCAACGCCAACAGAAGACGTGGTTCGACCTTTCCCTGTCCCTGAGGCCCTCGACGAGGCAACCTCCATTCCTTTCCTTCCTTTTGAGAGCGAACAAAGAAATGGAAGATGGAGTTCGTACCAGGCGGCAACTGTGTCTCCGAAGGTTTCTGGAGTTTACAAATTTATGGCTGTTTACCTTATGACTTTCACTGCTGCTTCCTTCCGTTGTCATGTATTTATCACCTCAGATCCACATGAAATTCGATTTCTAGTACGGGCCACTCTCATGTATTTTTGCGGTCAGTGTCCCCCTAGACAAAGTTGGAAGTCGAATACATAGGCCGTCCTCTCTTGCACGTCTGGTGGGCTTTCTGAAGGAGCCGGTATTCCTCCCCCTGTCTGGTCGAGGTGGTCGTCTTCTTCTTCGACTACGACGACCCTTTCCGGGAGTTTTGATGTGATTTCCTCGTCTGCCTTCATTTTTGGAGGCATCCGTTGATGTCAGTCCTCGTGTGGTTTCCTGTGTGTGGCTGTGTATCTGTTCTGCTTCATCAGTTTCTGAAGAGCTTTTAGATCAGGCGAACTTATCAAACGTATGTATGTATACAGTATATGTAAGTAGGAAGTAGACTTTTCACATATGGACATTTCGGAACCACTGGGTTCATTTCAAAATTAGCACAAAGCACTCTCGGGTAAATGTGATTTAAGTTTATACTTTTGGGGCCACGCCCCTTTCTTTTGGAGGGGAGGGGAGATGGTTAAGTGGAAATAGGTTGGATCTTTTTGCAAGACCCATCTCAAGGAGGACGGGACCAAAAATGATCAAATTGAGAGGACAGCTTCCATACTTGGGGCAGATTCCAGTTTGTTCAAGGCATTAGTCCCGGGACAGAGTTTGTCATAAAAATAAGTCGTTTTGGTCAAACACTCGTTCAGTACAATAGTTTGTCTCAGGGAAGCTATGTGGCCCCTGGCGCCTTTCTCCTTTTGTTCAGTTATAAGATTTTTGGAGAGAACCTTGAGAGAAAAGATGGTCCTCTTGGTTTGAGGTTTTTGGTCGTTCATTGGGAATTCTGAAAGGTATGATTGTAAGTGCAATAATGATGGATTCTATTCTTGATCATTTGAATTTATATTGAAATGTTCTGCAACTATGTATTTGTAACTTGTTTTAATGGAGATTGGTTTGAGCTGCTTTTGTCAATAACTTGAGAGAATCATAACCAAGAAACCTCCTCCAGCCACACATTCGGGCTCTTCAGCGCTACTTTGTAAATACCCAGATCCATCAGATCAGTTCTGCAAATTCCCCGAGCTTGTTAGAGAATGGACGGTCTCACATAGGTATTTTCCACTGGGCCATGTCTATTCCGTCACTGGAATCACAAATTTAAGGAATTTTGTGGGGTTTCCTTGGCGTGAATACCAGCTCCGCCATGCACAGGGCAATATACTGTACATAGTAAATGTTTTAATTTTGATTGTACTTTCGTATGTTAATTCGTTCAAATGGTCTATTCACTCATGGAGGCTGTGTATTATACAGCCTTAGTTTCTGCAGTAGTCACACTATTTTTCAGTCATACTTGCAACATCTTGCTTTCAGTATCATCCTGAAAGATTTATTATTCTGTGGGCTTCGTGAAAGATGCAACAGAACGTTTCTATGTCTAGGGTTTTGCAGAGAGAGATTCTCACTTCCTTTTGTGACTTTACGCAGTATGTACAGCAGCATTTGCCCCCCTTCGGTTTGTGTATAGACTCGTGGCTATTCTCTCTCTCTCTCTCTCTCTCTCTCTCTCTCTCTCTCTCTCTCTCTCTCTCTCTCTCGTATACATCAGAAATTAACTATGACTCTAGTTTTAATAAACCGACGCGAGTTTTATTATCTTATCTAACCTATCAATAGCTGCTACGCTATATCGCCAAAGGAAGGTTCTCGTCTGTCTCAGGTTGAACAGATTGGCAATTTGGTAAGAATAGGAATAATGTTTATAAACTGAAAATGTCATCAACTCACACAATGAGTACTGGCGAGGTCCACAGTTGCAGCGTTTCCCATCAGCAGCAGTTTTGTGTGACGTTCTAACTCGGAACTCTCCCCGCCCCCAATCTCTTCTTCAACTACCATTAAAAATAAATGAGCAGGGTCTTTGATACCTCAAAATCGAAGGTCAGAATCTCGTGCCCCATTTGCTTCTTGAGTTCCTGGTCTTGTCAAGGACATCTGGCTGCACGTCATTTGGATTTCGTGCGGAACGATATTTTCTAGTCCTGGCGATAAATAATCCTGTGACTTTCTCTTCTACCTTCGGCTTTTCACAGATTCTGGTCAGGCAATGCTGGATACTGTGATTGCTAAGTCTTGACGTTGAGCATGTTTAGGAATGCATCTCTCTCTCTCTCTCTCTCTCTCTCTCTCTCCCCGTCTTTCCTCTCGAGGCGAATTGTCATATCCGTTACCACTCACACCAGACCTCTAAAGGCTGTTGCACGTTTCTAAGCACTCATTTTGGGCTGTTGATGCTTTCCAAGATAACGCCTTGTTTTATTATCTGCCATTCATTGTGGGTCGCCAAACCTGAGCATTCGCCGATTGTTAGGGATTTCTTGTCACCGTCAACTAGACGTAACTACTTGAGCATTAGGTCTAGGTGATTGATCTAGTTTCCTAAGTTTCTGCTGGTCTCCAGTCCCTCTCATCCGAGACTGTTGGCCTTCTTGTAGTCAGTCTGTCTGAGCAGTCGCTCGTTTTCCGTAAGCGCATTTGCCCAACACACAAACACAAGAGAGAGAGAGAGAGAGAGAGAGAGAGAGAGAGAGAGAGAGAGAGAGAGAGAGAGAGAGAGAGAGAGAGCAGAGTAGGCCTATGTGCTCTTTTGATTAACTTGGTGAAATAAACACCGAATATTTCTACACTTCATGACGGGCGTGGCTCTGTGTTATCAAGCTGTGTTTATTGTTTCGTATTTTTGTAAGGTTTGTGTTTGGTGAGGCGAGAGGAGCTTTCATTATATTTTCAATTTTGAATAGGATTGTATCATTTTAGGATGGGTGCAGCCTTGGCTTGAGGAGCCATCGTCCAGTCAAGAGGACCCGTGGAAAGGAGGGAGACTGTGCCTTCCCTCAAGACAAGAAGTTTTGCCAAAAGCAGCGTCAGTGTCTTTCCAATCATTTCTTATCGGTTTCCAAATCACTGTAGTGTGCTTGCAGCCCCAGTAGTCAGTCCCTTTGCTTGCGTGCAGTCTGTATTTGTCTTATTTGTTACAAATTCCTTATAATGCTGTTCAGATTTCCATTGCTCTTTTCAAAGATGACTCAATGGAATTATTTTTGGTTAAATTTAAACTTGATCTTTCTTCTTTTGGATGATTACCGAGAGTTGGTGTCAAAGACTGGAGTTGAAGTTCAGAGGCATTTCTTAGGAAATTTATGACGTTCCCGAACTGCGATCTCTTGCGCTTCGGATAAAAAAGTGTGCCAGCATTTTTGGAAACGGTGATTGAATATGACCATACTTCCACGGGGTCCTAGAGAGAGAGAGAGAGAGAGAGAGAGAGAGAGAGAGAGAGAGAGAGAGGAGAGGGTGCTTGTTGGTGGGTGGGTTGACGTGTTTAAAATTAGACGCATAATCCAGTTTGTAGTTTAGGGATTTTCCGGATGACATCGTGTTAACCAAGATTGGAAGTCACGTGGCTTTGCTCGCTTGTTGTTCATTGCGGGTTCATCTGCTAAATCTATATTATGTACTCGAGTATGTAACCTTAATGTGTTGAAGTACTGTGTCAGAAATCTCTCTCTCTCTCTCTCTCTCTCTCTCTCTCTCTCTCTCTCTCTCTCTCTCTCTCTCTCTCAGCTGAATTATGACACTGTAACGCAAGTGAGGTTTTTGAAGTGAGTTCAATATGTAATCCCCAGTACATCAGTGGCGTAAGCTTATAGGCCTAAGTGAGCGTTTCACATCTTGCGGTGTAGCCTAACATGAATATCCGAGGTGAAATATGAAATTCGTCTCGTTCACTTTTGTACTCGTACAAGCTATGGAAAGTTGCATTACTGCTTGCACATAGGCCTAAGTATGGTGCTTATAGAAAGCTTATGTTATCAGGCTATCACAAATGATAATTATGCAGTGGGTAGGCACAGGAAATGTTGGAAAAAAATATGTAGCAAACATCGTCACAGCAGCTAAATTAAACCGAGAACTGGAATTGAAATCTGCCTGATACTAATTAAATTTCTACTGAATGGATTGTCATCTACGGGGTATTTGCAGGCTTCGAGTTTCAATTGTAATGAAAAGAAAGGGGATTTCTATATATTTTTTATTGCATCCTTTTTTTCTCCATCTATTTTCTCTGGACATAAAAACTTACGAGAAATGTTTTGTGAAAAAGAAAAAGCCGAACAAAGCGTTTTATTGTCAGCTTAATCATGCCAATGGACAGCTCCTGACGGCATTGTATCTTGAGGCAGGATTCGGCTCTCACGGCTCCTTATTTAAACTACTGTACTTCAAAGCTTCTCTCTCTCTCTCTCTCTCTCTCTCTCTCTCTCTCTCTCTCTCTCTCTCCAAGTTGCTCAAGAGCTTGCGAATGGTTGACTTAGGTTGGCCTAGGATCTATTACTTGGCTTCCTCGTCCATACTTGAAGGATTTCTCTCGCTCCATCCTTTGTCTTGATTAATTTATTATTCTAAGAGGAAAATAAAAGAAAATACCTGTTCGTCGAAGCTCCTCACTTAGTGGATAGGCATTAGTTATTTTTTTTCTTTTAGTATTTAAAGTACTGACATGGTTCTAGTTCTCTGGGTAGATTACTGACCAACCTAGGGCCACAGTTCTAGGAGATTAGTAGCTTATTCCGGTTAGGAGGGCGACTCTCTCTCTCTCTCTCTCTCTCTCTCTCTCTCTCTCTCTCTCTCTCTCTCTCTCTCTCTCTCTCATAATAAGAATTTCTTTCGTGAGAACTGAATGCTTTTGGCTTGTCCAAGAGGTACCCAAGTTCGCAATATGCCATAATTGTGGGTTTATTCATTTTTTGAAGATGAAGCAAGGTCGTGTCTTATATTGAGAGAGAGATTTTCCTGAGTAGACGTTTCATAAAGTATAAGGAACGATTTTTGGCGGCTGATAGTTTCAAATGAAATTGGCATTAAAAAAAAGAAAAGAGCGAATCCTGAAAATAAAGGCGAATAAAGGTCTTGGAAATTTTATGGTTTAAACTTGACATAAACTGTTGACGTGGTTTTGTCATGTACTAGATATTTCCCGATTCTTAATCTACTTCTTTGCAGATTTTTCTTCCAACAAAGACCTGGCTGGAATCTGAATAATTCTCTCTCTCTCTCTCTCTCTCTCTCTCTCTCTCTCTCTCTCTCTCTCTCGTACTGCTCCGTCCAGGGGGTGGGTGGGTGGGTGGGGTGTGAGGTAGGGAATGAAAACCAGTGAAGAATAAGAAGAGGGGGGGGGGGGTCATTTAAATCTCTCCTTCGCAAGAAGTACAGGGCCAGAAATCCAAAACCTGAAAGACAGTTTCATAATGAGCGCAGATTCAAGTCCTTAGTCGCAGGGGACAAAGTCTGACATGAAAACAAGTCGTTTTGGCCAAAACATTTGTCAAGTGCGACGATCTGGCTTCTTGCCTCTTTCCTCTTATTTGCTTATTTATAAGAATTGGATAGGACCGATAAATAAAAAAAGAAAAATGAAAATCTATGTTGTTCTTGGTTGCTCATTAGGAATTTTTAATTGTAAGTTGGAATGATAATTGATTCCTATTTCCTGATAGACTGATTTCACATTGAAATGTTCTGCAGCTAATTATGTGTTACTTTTGTTTTAACGGAGAAAGGTTTCAGTTGGGTTTGTCAGTAACTCGACAGAATCTTAACCAAGAAACCTTTCTCCAGCTACACATTCGGGCTCTTCAGAGTGACTTGTAAATACCCAGATCATTCTGATCAGTTCTGTTGTTTTCCTAAGCTTGTTAGAGAATGCACATTCTCTCTCTGTATATATAGATAGGGTATTTGTCACTGGGCCATGTCTGTTCCGTCATTGGAAGCACAAATTTCACTTGATTAGGAAACTCTGCCGCAGCTTTCCTTGGCGTGAACACCAAAGTGAGTGGTGTATGCACAGGGCAGTCAGGATGCATGAGTAGTGTTTTCATTTGGATTGCGTTTCTCGTCTGTTGTATGTTTAAATGGTCTATTCACTCAGTGAGGATGTGTATTATATAGCCTTATTTTCTGCAGAAATCACACAATTTTTCAGTTATACTTACATCATCCTGCTTTCAATATAATCCCTGTAAGGTTTAATATTCTGTGGGCATAGAATCAGACGTTTCTGTGGCTGGGCGTTTGGAGAAAGATTCGCTGTTCCTTCTTTGGACTCTCTGCAGCATTGCTGTATTTGCCCCTCAGCATTTTTATGAACTCGTGGCTATGCTCTCTCTCTCTCTCACTCTCTCTCTCTCTCTCTCTCTCTCTCTCTCTCTCTCTCTCTGTGCGTGTGTGTGTGTGTGTGTGTGTGTGTGTGTGTGTGTGTGTGTGTGTGTGTGTGTGTGTGTGTTCAATACTGGGTTAAGGTAAGCATCATATTGGTAGTAAGTCCACAGCATGGGACGATACTCTACTATCCATTTATCAGTCTCTGCTCTCTCTCTCTCTCTCTCTCTCTCTCTCTCTCTCTCTCTCTCTCTCTCTCTCTCTCTCTCTCTCTCTCCCTTCTGGCGTCTCTTACTACATTGTCATGTCCGTTGCCTGTCACACCAGACCTCTAAAGGTTTTTGTATGTTTCTGAGCACTCATATTTGGGAGTGCATCCCTTATTATCTTCCATTCATTGTGGGTCGCTAAACCTAAGCATTGGCTGATTCTTAGCTACTGATTTGGTGTTGGCAGAAAGGGAGTTTCAAGAATCTTAATTGTATTCGTCGTAGATTTCTTGTAAACGACAACTAGACGTTAACTACTTCAGTATTAGGTCTTGGTGATCTGGTTTCATAAGTATCTACGGGTCTCAAGTCTCTCTCTCACCCCAGACTGCTGAGGTCTGTTGCAAGTTTCATAGACGCTTGGTCATGTATAGTGCAGACACGTCATAATCCTGCTTACTGCGTTCAGCGGCCCCACCCTCCGCCTTCTTCAGTCAGGCTATGTCAACTTTTCCTGCTGTCTGTAAAAATTCCTCAGCTCTCTCGATAGAATGA
The DNA here is from genome assembly GCA_039081455.1 of Macrobrachium rosenbergii. Lineage (NCBI taxonomy): Eukaryota > Metazoa > Arthropoda > Malacostraca > Decapoda > Palaemonidae > Macrobrachium > Macrobrachium rosenbergii. Next base: position 9,458 of record JANJGK010008308.1, read on the forward strand.
GTGGCATTAGCAAATTGAATCCCCGGACTCTTTACGTACATCGGGATTTGCTAAAGTTTAAGTATTTTTCCGAGGTATTCTTGGTCACGTTTTAACATAACTTCTCGAGTTTTCTTTGTCCATTTTCATGAACCCAGTTCCGTTTTCGAGTCCTCAAGATTCGCATTGTTGAGCCGCTGCCTCCCATACCAGTCTCTCAAGGTCTGTTGCAACTTTTATGTTGTCTGGTTTTCCAGTAATGACCAACCCTATAGATGGTTAGGGGACTCTAGTCATAACCTTCAGTGTAAGAGTTCTTACTGGTCAGAGGCCTTCCACTTGCACTGTTGGAACAATTATCATAATATTGACGATAATTTGGCTCAGTCTCCCCCTTTCTTATTTCACCCTAATCTGGGCAAGATATGGGCACCTCCATTCCACAACTTCCGGTTATGGCTCGATTTCGGCATTTCGCTTGTAAAGGCTCTCTCTCTCTCTCTCTCTCTCTCTCTCTCTCTCTCTCTCTCAGCTTAGTGAAGATCAGTGGCATGCTGGTTTATAAGTGTTATGTACAGATCGTGTAATGAAGTGAAGATTTGTGTACATCGTAATAACTTGTCCTGTTATCGATTAGCGTGAAACTGTCAGCAGCCCTATATAAATATCATAAGTTGTGGGAACGATTCTTTTGGATAAGTTTTTCCAGTTTTTTGACCATTTTCAGTGGTTGGTCATGTCCCGCTGTTTGGTCGTCATGTGTTTATTTATGTTGGGCGTTCATTTGACATTCCATGGAGATTCTCCTTCATCCACACTGCAGGAATGAATCATTAGTCTGGCTGAAGCTTTTATTTCAATTTGTGATTGACTGGATTTTGGAATGTGAGATTGTTTTCCTCGGGGGTCTGGAAGTCCAGTGACTAGACACTTGTAGTTTAACCCACAGCTTCTTTCACCAGACTGTTATGGTCTCTTGCGAATTTAAGTAACCCTTCCTGGTGTTTTTTATACGGCAGAGGCGTTAGCAGCCTTTACTGGAACCCCCTCTTTTGTTTGCATAGACAGATGCTTGGTCTCCGCAACTCTTGACAATTGACAGTCTTTGTTTAACAAGGAAGATCTCACACTCCAAAGAGCTCTTACAGTAGCCCTTGGAATTTTGAGAGATTCTTGACCGGAGCATTTGACTTTGAAAATCGTTGTTCTGCTTTGAAGAGTTAAGTATCTTATCTTAGTTTAACCATACCACTGAGCTGATTAACAGCTCTCCTAGGGCTGGCCCGAAGGATTAGATTTACTTTTACGTGGCTAAGAACCAATTAGTTACCTAGCAACGGGACCTACAGCTTATTGTGGAATCTGAACCACATTATAGCGAGAAATAATTTCTGTCACCAGAAACAAATTCCTCTTGTTCTTCACCGGCCGGTCGGAGATTCGAACTCGCGACCAACAGAGTGGTAGCTGAGAACGAAACCCGCTCACCCAGCGAGGAACTTGTTCTGCTTTGGTCCTGTAACTCTCACCTGGGGTGACCTCTCTCAGTGGTGGTGCTACCACCTTCGTTGATTGGAGCTCTCGGTTGCTCGGTTTATGCTGTGGCCATTGTAGTACGAGTACACGAATTATATGGTCTCTCTCTCTCTCTCTCTCTCTCTCTCTCTCTCTCTCTCTCTCTCTCTCTCTCTCTATCAAACTACTGCTAAAAATATATCTCTGCTGTAGCTGTACCCCATATTACTGTAGTCAATGAGAATCTGATACATAAAACCTTTGTCAAAATGTTTTGTCAGAAAAATTAAATTGTATTAGTATATAATGGCATAATTTTATGACTAGGGGATGTCGTCAACATAAATGGGACCGCCTAATAAAAAGCAAAATATTGTCAACTAGATTTAGGGGTTGTTGCAGTCTAAAAGTCGAAATGATTTCAACCATTCTGGGATGATGTCTCCAGCTTCCTACAGTAAACTTAGCTTATTTTGAGCACCTGCTGATATACCTTGAGAACTGTAGCTTCATCTAATTGATCACATCAAAGGTGTCACTGGTAAACAGTTATCTTTCACCAATTAGGAAATTAGATATTCAAAGTTGAATCATTTTTCAGGATTATTCTCCAATCTGAGGATTCTGAATCCTGATACTTCAGCCGGAATATGGATTTACAGTGTAGAAGTTACTGTATGTAATACAAACAGCAAGTTTTGGGAACAGAGCCGAGTGAATCTTCATCCAAAATCCTCAGTTAGGACCAGCCTTATCACTGTTCATCAGAACTGCCCAATCTTCTTAACCTAAATCAACTTAGCTCGAATCTCTCAAAGATGCAAGATGAGCCTTGGAGGGTTATCAGTCTTCAACCTGGTTTAAGGCAATAGAAAACTTTGCTAAGTATTAGTATGCAATATCCCAAGATAAGGTCAGCTCAGCCTAGGATGAATGACCCAAATGTGACTTGAAGGTAAAGCACCTTATCCAGCTTAGGATAGATTTTGCTATGAGAAAAGACCCTAGGATGTATTGTTAAGGATCCAGGGCATGGTGAATCCTTCCTGAACCAAGCTGGGACTGGATAGTAGATCCTTTGAGAGTTGGCTAAGTAGGAAACATGTGTTAGTCAGGGGTGGTGGGTGTTTTGGGAAAGAACATTCTGATTAATCTTGTTTGTCCCAATTTAAGTTACGTTATGGCAAGATAAGTTTGTGTAGGATTCAAGCAAAATTGGTCTATAACCTACTGTATATATAAACAATTAAATTGGTCCATAACCTATTTATAAAACATCAAGTGAAATTGGCCAATAAACTGTAAAGTCTACAGTTATAGTCTTAGAATGAGTTAAAATATGATAGAAAGGTGACTATTACAAATATGATAGACAGGCGATGCAAAGTGCCAAGCAATAAGACTGAAAGTAGGCTGTAACACTAGTAATAGGCGTACACAAATACTAGTTGTGCAAGTAACGACTTTCCTTTCAAACTGTACAGAACTGTATGCTACAGAATACCTGTGACCAGCTAAGTAAGTACTGAAGGGAATATTTTCATTTAAATTCATCAAGAAGAAATCTTTCAAAAGAACTAAATGGTTGTTGGTGATGATTATACAAATGCACAATTTTATCCAAAGCTCCAAGTGAACTCAGGAGTGTTAAGAATTCCATCGTTCAATACTGACTTAGAGTTTAAATATAGTTACCAGTTACTAATCAAAACATCGTTCAACTTAGGCATGTGAAGGGATATTATTTAATGCTTTCAGCAGCACTTGTTCACAGCTGTATTGGAAGGTTCAAGAGGTAGCACTTGTTCACAGCTGTATTGAAAGGCTTCAAGAGGCGATTTTCGGGAGTTGTGGAACCTAGAATAATGAACTCATTGTTGAATAATTGTTGGAAAAGACGTTCTTGAAAGCTGCATAATATTCTATACAAATACAGCTATACAGTTGATGACTGGTGAGTTTAGACTTGTTTGGCAGGATTTTAAACAGTTGAGAGATCTAGAACTAACTAGATAGACTTGTTTGGCAGGATTTCAAACAGTTGAGAGATCTAGAACTAACTAGATTATTTGCTGCTTTGCAAATAGAGTTCATATAGCTTATTTGAGTGGTCAAATAAGTTCATATAGCTTATTTGTGGTCAAATAAGCTATGAAATTTTGAATGATTTCAAATATCAGTAATCAGTTATCAGTTTTCATATAGTTCTTGGCGAGGGATTTAGATTTTGTTCTGCTTCTTGGAGAATTGATGAGAATAATTCAGTAGATGGATAGTATAGTCAAGATTAGAAACTGCTTTTAGTACAGTAGTGGGAAGCCAGTTAATTATATCTGTACTTCACTACATTTTGTATACAAGACCCGATACACATTTTTTTATTTCAGAATAACAAACAACACCACCAGGAAGATCGATGAGCCCTCACCATTGAGAAAGGACCCCAGAGGTGTCGAAAGAGGTTACCAAGATGATTTCTTCAGCCAACTCTAGGAAACTGAATGCCGAGTCATTTTGCCTACCTACCAGGGTAGTCAGTGCAGTGACTGTAGGTGCTACTTAACAGCTGTTGAAGCAGCTTAAAAGGCATAGACATGGAAGGAGGCAGTTTTGTCATATTGTGGAGGAGAGGACAGGAGAGGTGCCTTCAGGGCTTTGAGAGCAGTGTGCAATTTCAGTGCACTGTGAGAGTGGTGTGTTCATGCAACTGGTGCACAGGCAGGTGAATATTGTTTTTGTTACAGAACAAGTTAAACAGTACCAGTGACTTTATTTAGCAATGCATTATATTTTGCATATATTTAACTTTCAGGCAATACTTCTTGAACTTCCATTTTTTAATCCCGCTTTCTCTCTACAGGTTTTAACTGCTGTATGCTGGGAAAAATTGATGCAGTATTCTCGAATGAAACAAGGTCTACACAGCACAACCACGGAAAAATTGATACACAGCAGTATTTACACCTGAACCAAAGTCTACAAGCACAACTACTACACCCCTGGCATGGTATGATGGAAAATACTAAGTGTATGTCTGCTGCACTCGGCAAGCTGTTATAGAGGTTGCACCTACAAGTTTGTGTAACCGCATGAATTTAAAAGTAAATCAAAACTACTTATATAACTCATTTTTTTACAATAAAACCATTATATCAGTAACTTGTAAGCTTGGGTATAAACTTGGGTTTATAAACCCAAGTTTCTTCTTGCTGAGCAGCCTGTACTATGTACAAGACCCTTGTTACAATATATAGCTTGTATAATGAGTCTATATAAATCCTGGAGCTTGTAGTTCCTGTAGAGAACTAAGGTAAAAAGGGCATGGAATAATAATCACTTGTAAACTGACACTTAAGAATCAAAGTAGCTGTTGCCCAGACTTCTTGTTACAACACAACACTGGTGTCATTAGGCTGTCCACTAAGGTCGGTGGACAGCCATACATTATATTTATGGGGCTTTACCAGTGCCTTCATCTCCTCTGCCACTTCCCCGGCAACGAGAAACTGAAAGAAAAGGAAAAAAATTCCTTATTTTCAAAATCCAGTACTACTAATAAAGCAAATCTAAATGCAGTATATTTTATTATTCAAGCAAATGCTTTTTCAAAATGCAGTACTACTATAAAGCAATTCAAAATGCAGTACTACTATAAAGCAAATAAAAAAAGCAATTAAAACAATTGTAATGCTATTTGAATTAGCAGTTACGTGATTAAATCACGTATTTAAATTTAAATTTCTAACGTATTTATAATCGCGTATTTAAATTTTTAGAGACCAATTGTAATTTTGGAGACCAAAACCAAAATTACAATGTAATATAATATTTACCTGGGCTAATTTGCATCCTGGCTGCATCCAAGAAGAAGAAGTTGTCCCTGGATGATGATGGGTCCCTGGATGATGATGGATATCTGTGAATTATAATTTGAGGCTTCTGGAGCAGCAAGGCAGCAGGCCAGGTTCAGGACACAGGTCAAATGTCATCCTGAAAGTAGAGAGACAGGAGGAAGAGGAAGTGGATGAGGCCAGCAGAAAATATGATTATGTGGAAACTTGTATCAGAAAATGGTACTGTGGTGGGTAGAGAGGGAGGGCATCACTTCCTTCCTGCCCGGGAGGCCTGACTGAGATGAGAGATCTTGAGGCATCATTCATTGCCATCCATCTCTGATCCGCTTGCTTTCATATCTTGCTTGAGCTTCTGTTCCCACCTGAAAAACAGAAAGTTGTAATGCTTCTCACTAAAAGTATACAAACGGTGAGAGTAATGTTTCCCAGTAAAAGTATATAAACAGAAGACACTGCAGGGTTTCTCAGTAAAAGCATCCGAAAATTGTGTAACGTATTCCACAGGTACTGTTTCTAATCTTTAACATTTAAAGCCTTTATGGCCAAAATTATGACAGGCCTTTTCATAAAAAGGACAGAAAGGCCTTGTTTTCATATAGAACATGAAAGACGACATTGCAATGGTCCGTAGTAAAAAACACTCCAAAACTGCTGTTTATATCCTGCATTTTTAAAAGGCCTTTTTCTGAATACAGAAAATACTAGAGGCGCCTTTATGAATATAGAAAATATAACACAGGCCTTATAAAAATATAGAAAATATAACACAGGCCTTATAAAATTTTTATATAGAAAATATAAAAAACAGACCTTTTAGAATACTGTATATAAAATACAGGCCTCCTAGCAGCCCCTGAAAAAAAGTAGGAGTCTGACCAAAAAAAAGTAGGAGTTATAAACTTAAGAGAAGTAGCAGTGTCACAAGGATATAATGCAATATTTCCAATGGAAGATTTTAAGCATTTGAATGCATGCTTGCAGCAACGTTTAGAATTCATTATCAAAGCATACTCCATCAGTACAAGTAAGCAGGCACGTTACTTGCTCCATTATATTAAAAGACTTTTTTTTCCTGAAAGGGCGAAGGCCCACCCCTGACCTACCTAGTAACAAGAGGCACCATTTTAATAGCCTGTTCTATTTTACAGCTAATTAGGGGACAAATTTATTGGGCCTTGGATTTGGTCTCACTCTTTTTTGTTCATTTCTTTGATTTAATGACGCAACATCATCCACTTCAAAATTCCAGAGAAATGAGTCTTGGACTAGCATTCAGTAATACTGAAGTAATATGCAAACAAGAAGGTATAATCAATCAGATTAAATATCAATATAGCTACAAAAATAGAACCTGCGTATAATGAGCTTCACTATACACTAACTTTTGAAACTAAATTATTATAATACAATAACTTGTCAGTCACTAAGATGCACTATCACTCAAGTTTTTTCTTCTTGTCTAGAGAAGCAATTTCATCTGAAATCATCTTCAGTCAGCAGATGATTTCTCCAACTTTGCACTCCCGGACTCTAAAAGAGCCTGGGCAGCAGCTGCTTCTGCAGGACCGATTTTCTTGACTGTGCAAGCTTTCTTCAATCTCTGATTGGCTTCTTCATGCACGAGTTTTCTTGATGGTTCAATCTCACCTTGCTGTAACTTTTTTTTTCTGTAGGTCTGCCTCCTCCTCCTCTTCTTGTTTCCTCTTGAATTTTAACTCCTTTTCTTTTTGTTTTTCTTCATTTTTCTGTTTCTCTTCTTTAGTTCTCTTTTCTGCATCTTTCATGGTTCTGTAACTGCAGTGTGCACTTCGAATTGCACGGATGATCTTGGCAGTGATTGGCACTTGACTTACTCCTCCTTCGTGTTTAACTTTGTCCTGCACTGTGGTAGACCATTTATGGATCTCTCATTCAGGCAACTCCTACTGGCTGTGACCAAAATCTTGTTATGAGAGAAACCGTCTCAACATGAGCCTGTCCATGGCTCAGTGTCGATGCTGCCTTGACAAATTTTCCAAGAGCTGGGTATTTGGGGATTCCTAGACTGGTGACATTGCTTAGAATAGTTTTCCAATGGAAATCAACTCGCTTCCATCTGTTGCTGTGTCCATTTGGGCTGTCATACTCCTCATCTATATGACTCCTTTGTAAGTAGCTACTTCATTTGCACACAACTGCCACTCTTGCATAAGGTTGTCATGCTCTGACAGGGACACAATTCGGGACATTTCACAAGCCACTTCTCTGATAGACTTTTCAGAAGACTTCTCTCTTCTCATTAATGGATGCAGGCACTTGCGAGCATCAAGTCTGAAAATGTTCATTTTACTTTGCTTCAGCTTTGAAGCAAAGTGAAATTGACATTACAATCTCCCAATGAAATGAAAGATCGTTTCGGTCAGGAGGCCAGACGTCTTTCAACTCTAAATAGCAGTACTTGCATTGGTGATTGTTTACACAAACACTGAAATAACATTACATGGCAGCCTATATATAGTAAACCGAAAACATCGTCACTAATAATGTGGTCAATCAACCAACCAATACCCAAGCATGTTGCCGCACTCATTCAACGCACTTCTCTATTCTTATATCTATTCAATTATAAGCACTTTTTTTGTCTAATACTTTCAAACTTTTTAGAAGGAGTTTCCTCAAAAAAGTAAGACTAAGTAGGAGGGGGTCTGAAAAAGTAGGAGCACTAGGAGGCCTGAAAATATAGAAAATATAACGCAAAGACCTTTTTGTATATAGAAAAATGTAATATCAGACGTGCCTTTTAGAATATAAGAAATAATACGACACAGCCTTTTTTGAACTGACAAAATATGACTAACAGCCTACTACAAGATTCAGAGATGATATTAGTGTTGCAGTTGGAGCACTGAAAGAGACCTTATCAGATTATTGCAAAATCATGGTGCAGTACACACCTTAAAAGTATTTCATTTATAATATATGAACGGTACGCTAATAAACTATGGTACATTTTTTATATGGTGTGGTACAATATTCATACTGTATTATGATGAAAAAATTGTGTGTGGAACAAAGCCTAATGAGATTAGCTTGCTGATTTTGGGATCATTTGGTCGAAATCTCAAAACACTATAAACAAATTTTGTTAGCAAAATGTGTATGAGAGAGAGAGAGCGAGTTACAAGGAGTACAAAGATTAGGTTGTCTCGAGACTTTTTAGTCCATCCGAGGAGACATCGTGTGCTCACTTATCTCTAGGAGCAGGTTTTACTGTTCATTCACAGTGTTCTCCTAATGATTCTGTCTAGCTTTCTATTAAACTCTTCCTGCACACTGCTGCTGTTTACAACTGTTGGTGGCAGTTTCATTCATGTGTCATATATCTTGTATGTGAAGTTCCCACAATGAGATGTTTTATCTCTTCAGTTCTAGTTTCCTTCCATTATTTCTTGTCTGGTTTTCGTTTAATGTGAAGAGGTTACTGTCTATTTTTGTGATGCCTTTCAATGTTTTGAAAGTTTCTATGAGTTGTCCTCGCAATCGTCGTGTTTTTAAACCATATATGTTCAGGCTCTCTAGTCGTCTTTGGTAACCTTTTCGCCAGATTGATGGAATTAACTTTGTGGCCCTTGCTTGTGCCCCTTCTAATCTATTTAAGTCCTTTCTTAGTGTTGGTGACCAAAACTGGACTCCATATGTAGGATGAGGTCTAACTATGGATGTGTAGAGCTGCAACACCGTTTCCTTGTTTCTGTATTTGAACTGCCCCTTTATGTATCCCACTAGTTTCTGTGCCTCCTTCTTTTCAGCTTTTATGCACTGCTTTGTCGATTTTAAGTCCTTGGTAATAATGACTCCAAGGTCCTCTTCTTGTTCTACACTATTTATGTCATTCCCAAGCAGCATGTAGTTGGTATGGAGGTTGCTTGCTCCTATTTGTAACACTTTACACTTATCCAAGTTAAAAGGCATATGCCATCTTTTTGACCACTCTCCTATTCTCCTTAGACCATTTCTTAAACTATCCGCTGTATCTGGGTCTGCTGCATTTACACCTAATTTGGTGTCACCTGCAAATTTGGCTATCCTGCCAGTTAAGCCTAAATCAATGTCATTAATGTAAATCAAAAACAAGAGCGGGCCAAGGACAGAACCCTGAGGAACTCCGCTTGTCACATCTGCCCTTTCTGATTCTTCACTGTTTATTACGACTCTCTGTATTCTACTAATTAGCCAGTCTTCAATCCAGTCTGCTATTTCTCCTACAATTCCTAAAGCTCTAACTTTTATCATTAGTTTCTTGTGTGGAACTTTATTAAAGGCCTTTTGGAAATTAAGTAGGGTATATCTATTGCTCTTACTACTGTCGTAAATACGAAGCATGTTATAAAAAAAAAAACAACTCCAAGAGGTTTGATAGGCAGGATCTGTTTTGTCTGAAACAGTGTTGCCTGTTTAACAATAGGTTGTTTCTATCAATGTGATCCACAGTTTGATCTGTAATGATGGACTCAAAAATCTTGCAAGGGACTGGCGTTAGACAGATTGGTCTACAATTTCCTGGCTCTTCTCTTGGATCTTTTTTGTAAATTGGGGCACATTACTTAGTTTCCATCCTTTTGGTGCCTTTCGTTGTTCTGCAGTTTTTCTGTAGAGTTATATCGGTGAGAGAGAGAGAGAGAGAGAGAGAGAGAGAGAGAGAGAGAGACCATGACGATACTGAACAGAGAGAGAGAGAGAGAGACCATGACGATACTGAACAGAGAGAGAGAGAGAGAGAGAGAGAGAGAGAGAGAGAGAGAGAGAGAGAGAGAGATTGTTATACCAAAGGTTGCAGAATATGTAAATAGACAGGAGACATGAAAACGACATCCTGTTGGTAATATATCAGCCAACGCTGCCACCTCATTCTTCACAGGCAGAATATTGGTACTATAACTACTTAGACGGGCATAAAAAGAAAACTATTGTATTTTATTCGCCTCTCATACGATATTCATCAAAAGGCTTTAATTACAATCATTATAAAGGCCAGGGTAGGGGGTAAGGAAGGTTCAGTGTATGTTTTAGGTCTAAATTAACTGAACACAATTTTTTTTTTAACTGGAAAGACAAGTTACTTGAGGAATAAACCTATGCTTTGCCTCATTTTAGTAACTCTTGGGTTATATCTTACTTTGGGTTCATTCCTTGAACCTACTGACTGCCAAATTGTCTAAACTCTCGCAATTCTAGTGCTATAGCACTTCCTGACACACACGCATTTTCAATTTCTCTTTACCAAAACCTCCCAGCATTGTATCAGGCAACTGCAACACTTTCGTTTCTCACACACATCGTATCCAACTAAATGCTTAACGCAAACTATAGAAAACAAAAATTCTAAATATTCTTTCTAATCAAACAATGCAGCACTTAACCTTAGTCTTACTGAAAGCTCTTTCCATCATTTTATACCCATCAACAGTTCAGTCACTCATTCAGGATCCAAGACCAAGTGAAGGAAAGTGACAATCCTTGTTATTGGCTATGTATTATCTTATGATTATCTTTCCTTCAGAGCAGTGCTTAACCTCAAACTGGCGAATGAAATGAGAAGGACGAATGATAAGTAAACGACACATGGAAAATTAATTATTTCATTTACTCAAATGACAGTTTCCTGTGCTGTGGGACACGAATTCTGATGTGCTGCGTTTCCTAGATATGACATTTATAAATGTGGCCAGATGAACTAATGCGATTTTCAATGACGACAACGTGTTTCTCAACTAATATACAGAGTTAAAAAACCTTGATCGAGAGAAACTATGCAGAAGAGAGCAGTTAATTTCTGGAAGAACAATGAAATGAACAAAACTCGAGATAAGGAATGTCAGTGGTGCAGCAAACCTGAGGACAGCGAAGTCAAAACTGCAGATCATAAACTGTTATGTGATGAATGTTACTAAATCGGAGGAGGAACTGCTGAGCTGACAGTTCTTCTCTCCTCAAAATCCGAAAAAAACCAAAGCCACACAAAAGCTTTATAGAAAATGGCATTGTGTTCACCGATACAAATTAAAAGGATATATTCACTCATCTTTGTCAAGTGTGAAATATAGCATCCAGTCAGTGCCTGGCGCCTTTAAAATGACACAAGAAACACACACACATACATACATCAAATCATAGAAATGATAAGTGATAAAAAAGTCAGTTTTCTATAACACCAGACGTGAGAATTGAAATCAGCAAGTCTCTTTCATTCGATGGTCAAATTGACACAGACTGACAAACTACTTCCTGCCTTTCCCCAGACAGAACAAGAGGTGCTCGTTTAAAGGAAAACGCCACCACGACGTCAAGAAGAAAATATAAATATACAAATTCTACGATTACACCAGCCAAGGATACACCACCCAAAAGTGCACCAAATAGAGAGGAGCGGAGACAACCTCAACCAAGTCTGGGGGAAAGCTGACATAAAATGATGATGATGACATTATCTTTCTAATGTGGAAGAGGATTACCAACCTTTGTGGAGCTAATACACCATAATACTTTGACTCCCTTCTTTCAGTTCATAATAACTGTAATTGCTTTGAGAAGCCTCTCTCAGGAGAAGTACAGGAACGCCTTATTCAATAATGATTAAAATAAAGCGAAAATGTTTCTTTCTAAGGCTTGACTGAAGTTTGTTCTAGTTTGCTCTAAGAAAATAATTCACTGACTGTGCTTTACTAATGTAGCTCTAAGTAAACTCCCTCTGCATATTTCAGAACGGTCAAAACACAGAACAAAGTGAAAACTTTACAAATTAATTTATTTTTGCTCGAAAGGGAGAGAGCAGACTATAACCTACACAACAGACTCTCTTGCAAACCTCACTAAGACACACTTGACTGTCGAAGGACATCCAACCCATTACTTCCTCATGTCGTCCACTCATCGAAAGTATTCCTTTCACGTTCAGATTCACACATCCTGCGATTACCAAGGTATATAAATTGAATTGACTTAAATTGAATTGAATATAGAATTTAGGCCAAGCACTTGGACCTAAGAGGTCAATCAGCGCTGAAATGGAAATTGACAGTAAAAGGTTTGAAAGGTGTAACAGGAGGAAAACCTCAAAGCAGTTGAAGCACTATGAATCAATTATTAGGAGAGGGTGGAGAATAGGATGGAAGAAAGTGAATATGAAAGGAGGTACAGTAAAAGGAACAAAAGGGGTTGCAGCTAAGGGCCGAAGGCACGCAGCAAAGACCCCTAAGTAATGCCTACAGTGCATCACATGAGGTGCACTGACGGCACTACCCCCTTACAGGGGCCTATGGTATATGAATATACGAAGCAAAACTCAATTCTTTCCCTCCAGTCTACTACATTATCTTCCTTCTTCCCAGAACCATCTGTCTTTCTGTCCAGCTTTCTTGGAACCTTCAGCTGAAACCCCTTCTGGACAGATCCAACAGACTATAATAAAGCCAAGAGGACTCCAGAGAGAAATCAGCCTTCACCGAGACAAGTTACAGTGATGATTAAACCAATATGAGGGAATAGAAAATGAAACCAATGCACCTGAATAATTCAGGAGACGTGGGCAGAAAGCAGGAATGAGCCAGTAATTCGACATTAGGTTCCTTTTCTATTTCAGTTGCCTGTTTTTGGATAACTGTTTTGGTAAAATATGAAAGTCATTTTCTGTGCCAAGGCTAATAATATCATGGACAGACTAAAGCCAATTTTTAGCCCTTGGACTTTGCACCAAATTCTCTCTCTCTCCCCTGATTCGAAATGGCTTCCAACAACTTCGTGCATCAGATCAATGAGCATTGATCAGCCTTTATGAAGCCTTCTTGGCCTTCATGTAACCAAGGCTTGATAGGAGACAAATGGTTTATAATAGTTTTGGTCTACAGTTTCCAAACCTACATTTCTTTTGGCAAGGTGAATTTAAACGTCAGTGGAACTAAGTTACAACGCTTCTGTCACAAAGAGTTCTTACTTAAAATTTGCATAATTGCGATTCAATGCGGAACTTTGATCATAAAATAATAAGCTTCGTAAAAGGTCTAAAATTGTGCCCAAATGAAGAGATGTCCTATCCAGTGTTTTTGGAAACAAAACTACGAAAATATCCACTAAGAGAGTCATTTAATAGCTAAGCAAGCACAAATTCTATTGTTGTAAACTTTTGATGTTCCAGGCAAATTGTACTGCTATAAGGAATGTTAGGCAATAAGAGTTTCTCTTTAAATATAAATTGGTCATATTATTAAATCATTTTACCTGCATATACCATCTCCATCGACTTTTGCGATAACTACAGAGGTTAAAAGGTGAAAGGAAAGCTCAGAAGAACAGCAGTAATTCAATTATTCTACTATAAATACGATAGTGTCTGCAATTTGAATAAGAGAGGGACTCTGGTTAAACCTATTGCGATATAAATGCTTCATTCTCTCGTCCAGGTTGTGCTTTTGTAAGGTGGTGGTGATTCCAGAAGCAATAATGTGTCACATTCTCATGACTCTACAAGCATTTTGAGATAAACGATCAATGTACCTTATAAAATCATAGTTTTGAATAAGGAAATTAATTTTAATTGTGTAAGTAATTCCTTGCAACTGTGCAATATCAAGACTCAATATAAGCGGCCACTTTTATAAAAAAAAAAATGCTGGAACAGGTACAACAAAATGAATGCAACTAAATGCTGGAACAGATACCAGGAAATGAATACAAGTAAATGTTGAAACAGGTACCAGAAAATGAATGCAACTAAATGCTGAAACAGTTACAAGAAAATGAATGCAACTAAATGCTGGAACAGGTACCAGAAAATGAATACAACTCAATGCTGGAACAGGTACCAGAAAATGAATACAACTCAATGCTGGAACAGGTACCAGAAAATGAATAAAACTCAATGCTGGAACAGGTACCAGAAAATGAATACAAATCAATACTGGAACAGGTAGCAGAAAATGAATACAACTCAATGCTGGAACAGCTACCAGAAAATGAATACAACTCAATGCTGGAACAGGTACCAGAAAATGAATACAACTCAATGCTGGAACAGGTACCAGAAAATGAATACAACTCAATGCTGGAACAGGTACCAGAAAATGAATACAACTCAATGCTGGAACAGGTAGCAGAAAATTAATACAACTCAATGCTGGAACAGGTACCAGAAAATGAATACAACTCAATGCTGGAACAGGTACCAGAAAATGAATACAACTCAATGCTGGAACAGGTACCAGAAAATGAATACAACTCAATGCTGGAACAGCTGCCAGAAAATGAATACAACTATCTTGCACACAACTTACCATGCTGGAATAAAACTACTTTCTGAAGCTTCTTTCTACATCCTTCACGATACTCCACAGTAGAGTTCCTGTCTGTTATCATATGGCCAAAGGCACTTTGCTACGATTACATTATCTCTTGTGTCATCACCAAATCCCAGGTTCTCAGGAAGCCTTAACTGGAAGAGAAGAAAAATATCATACACTTGCTTTCAACTCAATTCATGGAAAGACCAATGTTTTACAAACAATTATAATTTTTTTCGAATTTTGGATATCACGAAATGCTAAGAACCACATCTTCTGTGTAACACAGCAAATTCAGTTTGAATATTCTCAAAGGACACCATATTTTGATATGTGAAATCATGTTATTTACTGGTGTAATCATATACAAACTGAATTAACAGGGACCTTTGTCTTAAATCCTGTCAAAAGTGATAATATAGAGGACCCGTTTCATGCAAATTAAGGTATCAGGTTGCTTATACAATGCTTTAGGATGAGCAATATATTGGTAGATATCAATATTAAAACTAATGACCCAGTGAAGGAAGATCTACCCATTTCATGGGTTTTTCACAAATAAAATATAACTGCACAGACAAATCTCCCAGTTGAATATATAGTTATGGATTACCTCCATCTAAAAAAGGCAAGATTCTATGGCAGCCTTTCTCATCTTGAAAAAAATTCCCACTGACCTAAAAGTCTTTTCTGAAAGAATATTCAAGATATCTCGACGTGTTTCAAGCATGAAGAAGACTGCATTACGAGCCCAGAGTTGCATATGATCAAGCAGCCCTTACTGTACCTCTGAGGAAAAACACTGGATAGGGTCAATTCATTTCCCGTAAAAAAAAAAAAAAAAAAAAAAAATTCACCCGCATTCTTGACAAATTCCGGAAATATAACCGTCAGGTTAAGCCCTTCCGCTGTTAATTCTTCAAAGGAGGTCACCCAAGGAACTTTCATAAAACATCTTCCTTCCTGTTTCCCCATTTGGCTTCAAGATCTTAACTTGTTCCACATCACCCTGTAATAAGTACCCCCACATCATCCATCACCAGAGAGTCAGTTCTGCTCCCAACCTCCTCTCCTGTTCCCCCCAACACTTATCCCTCCTCAACACACACACACACACTCCCAATGCCTCGTCTCGTCAATTACACCCACAGCAGGAATTTCGAATCCTCTTTTTTATTTCTAAACATAAAGGAGACCAGACAGGCATTCTGTTCGCAAGCCCTGGCATGCATGGGATCAGACATTGCACCACAAGTGGAAGAAGAAGAAGAAGAAGAAGAAGAAGAAGAAGAAGAAGAAGAAGAAGAAGAAGAAGAAGAAGAAGAAGAAGAAGAGGAGGAGGAGGAGGAGGAGGAGGAGCACCTCACTCAATCTTAGCCTTCATTCAAGTCCCTGGTTTTCAAGGAACTCTTCTCTACACACAATCTTCTATTTAACAAACTAACAGCAAAAGACAGTTGACTGACCCGAAATCCCCCACCCCCCCACCCCGCCCCATTGCCGAATCAAAAGGAACAGGGACCTATGACTGACAGGTACTCCTGTAATCGACCGTAGAGGTGAAAAAGGTGAAGTTCATCTTTGTGACATATAGGATATAAATATGGCATCGACAGTCTTTTGTCTTCAGGAAGTCACTGACTTCCACACGTACACAAGAAGCCTCTTATTTCTCTTTCTAATATTTCAATATTTTCTCAAATTTCTGAAATAAATTGCCTGTTGGATTTCGGGAATATTTACCTCATCATATACGTAATACAAAATTTTTCAAAGAATAAAGAATTACTTTGAGACCAAATCAGAGAGAGAGAGAGAGAGAGAGAGAGAGAGAGAGAGAGAGAGAGAGAGAGAGAGAGAGAGAGAAAGCTAAGACGAAATGTAGGATTAACCATGATGGCTAATTATGTGAGCCACCTAAAATGACTTCGCTTTGTTTCCCAGAGATATGGCCCAGTTTGTGTCAAGTCTCTAAGTCAAATTTGTCTCAAGTCCGTTAAGTCAAATTCTATTTCATTATTTACAGGTGATGCTAAATAATGACTTATTTCCAGTGTCGTAGACTGCCTTATGACCAACATTCGGGTTTCATATTTGACTCCACATAAAATGACCCATCCACCCAATTGTTTTGAACAAGTGGCCTCTTGACTTTTCACCCATCACCCTGCTGGAGCAGCCATGAGGGATTGGTGCGAAGATAATATATTCTCCATTCAAGCTGGAGCAGTGATATTGTCATTGATGGTGGCATCAACAAGATTTATAAACATCTGAAAACCACGCTCAAAGGAGGAGCTGGTCTGAGAGCACAGAGTCCTCCTACTGGCTGGCTTAACCAGGAAGGAAGGAAGAAGGAAGGACATCATTTGCTAGAAGACCACATTACCTTTCACTGGCAACCACAAAGGTGCTAAAATTCAGTATGCAATGCAGAGATGCAACACAATCATACAGTTAAAAACTGGGCACACGCCTTAAAACAAGAGCGACCGTAATGCCCGTAAAAACCTCAAAAATGATCAGCACCACAGCTAACAGAGACCATGCCCTTGGCTTACCACAATTCTGAAGCCTGAGACACTCGGGCAATGGCAGCTTTCACGAAGTAAAACAATGATATTCATGCCTGATACTCTCAGATACACACAGAACGGTCGGTCTCCATACCAACTGCGCTAAGGGACATCATGACAGAGAGAGAATGCCCTCCCCTTACCTACAAAAAGCCAACCAACCTGCCTCAAGTGCAAAAGGCAACATCATAGTGTATCCATCCATCCTTTGTCTGATTAGGAGAAGGCCAAGGCCACCCACAACCCCCTCACCCATCAGTAATGACCCCATCCCCTCAAAAAGCAGCTTCATAAACATCACCAGTCAAGAGAGTGGCAATTTAAAACTGCTGCAGTAATAAAGCATGGCGACCTAAGATCCTTGTTGGAACAGGAGTTAATATAATTATTCAGAATATTGATAATATTATTCAGAAGATGAACCTTGTTCACACGGAACAAGCCCATCACAGGAGCCACTGACTT
>JANJGK010008309.1:2500-20000 GCA_039081455.1 Macrobrachium rosenbergii
TATAGTCAAGTGACATGAAATGTTAATAATAATCAGACTTGTGCTTAGAAAATGTTGACTATTTTGAGTAGCGAGAAGAACTGAATTTATGATCTGAAAAAAAAAAATATGCTTAAAAACCAAATAAAGTTGGTGATTTCAGAAGGAGGAACTGGAAGGTGTATCCAAAAGTTACCGCAACTCCAGTCAGGAAACCCTGACCTAGAACAACAAGGGATCGATCCCGCCTTGCTGTTTGATGAACCTTCAGGAAATCTTGGTTTAGAACATGGTCTGGCATAAGGCCCTTCACCTGCATTCCTGTGAAAAGTTTGTCTCCTCTCTCAACCCAATGGAAGTTTCTCATTCCACTGATTCATTCGTGTTGCATGATTATTAATAACTAAGAGGAAGAAGTAATGCCCAATGCTTGCTGACGCTGCCATCTGTAAATCAGTCGGTAACTAAATGCATAAATAGATTTTTTAAACGTAAATATTTTCCCAAAACCTTCCACTCACTAAAACCCCAGTTTCTGAATCAAAATGCAAATGCGTACATGGCACTCTATTTGTCAGTAATTGGTCATTAATGACACAACAGAAGGGTCAATGCAACAGCAGTCACTCAATTTCAAGGTTTATGCGGATGCTTTATTGAATTTTCACCATACATGGACATGAAATATGAATATTATATATACTGTACAGTACATGCCAAACCAATATTTGCGATGCAGCTTACAACTGTTAGTTTCTAATAAAGAATTTGCCGAACAGAAGTGTTGGAGTCCGTCTTGGAAGAAGGAAATCATGAGTGAGACAAGGTCACTTCAGAGAGCCTGCATCTTTTCCGATGTATTACATACAGTAGAATAAATTCGAAAATTATTGGTGATTATTGCTATTCCAACCCCAGATATCCATTGTTGGATATTTAAAAACAAATGGCTTTAAATTCATGGTATTGCCAAACTTTTAGCAATGCAAAATCCTCCACAGCTTGCAAACACTCATTTGCTCTGACCAGAATTTGACTCAGATTCCTCTTTTCCCTTCATTTGGCTCTTATGTCGTTGTCAGCTGCATAAATGATTCCAGGGAAAACATCCTGCACTGAGAGAGAGAGAGAGAGAGAGAGAGAGAGAGAGAGAGAGAGAGAGAGAGAGAGAGAGAGAGAGTTCTGATGTGTTTTAATTGCAATCTTTCAAATTCTTAGAGTTAAAAAAGAAATACGAAGATTATGGCAAATTCTATGATTTTGGTAAATGGGACAAGAAGATTCCACATTTAGTATTTTTCACATTTTAAAAAGAACAGGTAAAATTCTTCATTTACTTTTGTCAGAACTAATGACGCCTTGAATATCATTCTCTATATTCAGTGCGGGGGATTTGTAGGCATTGTAGCTTTCTCCAAGAACGTGAATTATGAGCCCTCTGCTCGTATAACGTCTTGATATTTATTTTCCATTTATCCATAAAATATGATGAAGGATTTTACATAAAGCAAATATGAGAGTGTGTAAGTGTTTAAGTCTTTTACTTCTTTCAAGAACTTTTCTTGACTGGAAGTACTGGCTGCACGTTTTATGAAATGGGAAGACGTATCGCATTTCCGTACATAAGAAATTAAGTTCGCAACTGCCAATCTCATGCTCTAAAAGTATGTAGGCTATTATATATATATATATATATATATATATATATATATATATATATATATATATATATATATATATATATATATATATATATATATGCGTGTGCGTGTGTTTGTGTGTTTCTTAAAGTATGCATCGGACTTTAACTTCGTCCGTCTGTCTGTCATGTCCATCCATGAAACTACTTCTTTCTGTCATTAAATTCATGGTTATTATTTCTCCTGAATTCTTTCATTATCATTTCTATGCAGTTCTTCCTGATCAAACATTCTGTAGAGTAACTTTATTCCTCCTATCATCAAGATTTTCTCATTTTCTGTAACTGAGTTTGAAATGCTTGCATATGATTTTAAAAAAGAAACATTCCAGTCTCAGATCATTATCATTTAGAATAATAATAATAATAATAATAATAATAATAATAATAATAATAATAATAATAATAATAATTAAAAGACCATTCTATTTCATCCATGAAGACATCCCCGTAATCAATATTCTCTAAGATCATTCTCAGTTCTCTAAGACCAATCCCGCTCATGACCTAGTTCTGTTATCGGGGATGTTTTATTTGCGTCATTAATTGGCCTGAATGATCGTCATATTGAGGCTCAGTAATTTCTGAGACACAGTCCATTGTTTTCGGGGAGAGAGAACTCTGGACACTCAATCATATACAGTGATTATGTTTGCCGGACTCAGCGATGGACACCTGAAATGAATGTCACAGCCACATGGCATCGGCGGTTATCTTGAGTCTCTTACATGCATTTGCCTCAACATTTTCTGAAATAACTGAAGGGATGTAAAATTAATATTGGCAATATTTAAGGTTGTAGAAGACTCGGGTATATTACAGGTAATTTCATTTCTGCAGGAAAAAAAATGGTGAACGGAATGATAAGATTTAAATCATGTTGTAAGTTCCTATTTAGGTTTTTTTTTGTCATAAAAATTCCTTATGTGATAATAGTCCCTTTAATCTCGAAATAAGATATGATTAAATTTGTACAAGCGTTCCATGTGACCAATATATTCTTTTATATCTTCTTTTCTTCTCGAAAATGCCAGAATATGGTTCCTTTTAGTGAGTCATAAATGTCCACCTGAATCTCCGCTCTCATTTCACGCATTCCTTTTGTGACCATTTTTGGATACAAGAAATAAAACAATATTTTCAGTATCTTGGGTCCAGGAAGAGAGAGAATGACAGGAAAAGGAAGTGGTTTGTTTATCTTCCCTTTTCAGCTTCGTCGAGAGAAGAGTTTCTTCTGCTTTCCTTTTTGAGAAGAATTTTGAGAGGCCGGTAGACGTAGGAAGAGGAAAGGAGAGAAACCGACAGAGAGTGGATGACTGGTGACTCCTCTGATCAAAAAGACTGACAGACTCACAGGCAGAAATAAACAGACACATAAAAAGCTATGGAGAGAAAATGCAGCTACAATCTTGGGTAAGCTCAGTGATAAACAGTGACCTAGTCTGTAAATAACTACCACAAGGACGTCCTAAGTTTTCTATCCTTGATGGGCGGTGGAGAGAGACTGAAGCTTGGTTTATGCTGATCAAGAGACTACTGAAGTTATTTTCCTCCATAATGACTTACTTCTGTGTGTTTCACGTGGGAGTTGAGATAGGTCCACAGGACAGAGAATTATGTCCATCTGTGTTTGGGAGGGCCAGAGAAACAAGGGAGACACGGATGACCATTTTGAAGGATTCCAAGAAATCGACTACAAAAAAGCTACAAAGTCATTAACATTGAAAAATTACTTTGTTACTCTTAACTTAATAGAATGAGCGTTCATTCGATGCGGGAAATGTCTTGAGTAAGGCTTGAGAGATCAGATACAATTTCAAAATCGTCTTATAGATAAATAAGAACTATGAAAAGCAACGTCTAATTATAAAGAAACTGAAAATTAACCTTTCAGCAGATTTCAGACTCTTATGGACAACCAACGCCGGATGAAAGGGGGAGAGGCCATTTAGCGTTGCGTCAACAACATTACCTCATAATCTAACCTTACTGAAGCCAGCAACAAACCTTAATTACCTGGTGTGAGCGGCAATGGGTGACGGTTGAATGGAACTCAGTTAGTGATGGTGAGTAAGCAAGCCATCTTAGCTCCCGGTGAGTCAATATTTACCTGTGATTATTGCAAACAAAGGTCATGCAACCTACAATGAGGGAAGCCTTGCATCATTTCTTAATTTGAAAAGTTGCCATTCGTCGTGAAATACCCCCCCCCCCTCTCTCTCTCTCTCTCTCTCTCTCTCTCTCTCTCTCTCTCTCTCTCTCACGGAATCTCTGTTAATTAGTCCTTGATATCATTTCATATTCATCAAGATCCGTTAGCCATGAAAAAAGAGAGAACCTGCCACCAACACAGTCAAATCATCTCCTGAATAATTAATGAGAAAGATTTTAAAAAATGAGAAATGCAATTAAACGCATCTTCCTCTGAGACGCTGAATAATTAAGCCTAATGAAATGATGCCGTATTTTTATTTAATATTAACCGAAAGTGACTTTTATAAGAGGATAAGAACTTTTCGTTCGCATGTCTACGAAGGGAGAACTCTCTAAGGTTTTTGTGGAAATTCAGTAAAAAGGAATATTGACGCTTAATCGCCAGTTTCGATATTTAAATGGATGAACTACAGGAATGAAACAAACTAAGTCTCGTACGTCTCAAGATCAGGAATGTCAGTGTACATGCTCCCAAGGAAGGACGGGTTGAAACAGTGCAAAACCATTCAGATATATTTATCAGCCAACAGCTTCTTTATTAAGGTAATGACGTGGCTAATCACACTTAAAGGCACCTTTGGATAGAGGAGAAAAGATATTGCCAGTGACACTACAAGGCCAGAAGAAGTAGCCATTTAGTTCCGCTGGCTTCCCTTTGGCGTTGAAGTATTAATCGATACTTGATCACCTTTCATGATTCTGAAATGATTACATGCAAATATACAAATATATATCTTATGCCTGAATATTTATATGCTAAATGAAAAATGAAACAACAGTGTGTATAAAGTCTTTCAACGGAGACATTCCTTGATATCTCCATTACAACCGAGAAGAAGAAGAAGAAGGGTTTCTATAAACAGACCTGAGTCCAGGAACGTGCCTCCATCTCCGTTTTCTTTGTGAACGGCGCTCTGATGCCAGATCAGGTCGTCTAAGGACAGGTTCCTACGCCTTTGACAAACCCTCGAGCACGGAGGCCACTTTCTTTCCACGGGGGATGAGCGGATTTTCATGGAGATGTGAGGATAAGGGAATAATGGCAAAATGGAACTGGGGAGATATGAGATGCTACATACACATACACACACACACACAAGTACAAATACACACAGTGTGTGTGTATGTGTGGTGTGCTTGTGTGAGCGCATATTTGTATGTGCATTAACGTGACTGTTTCTGAGTTTTGGTGTAACTTCTTGTCATAAATAATTTCGTCAGGTGCTGGCAGGCTGAAAGGATTTTTTATTACTTTAATTTTAATACAAGATGAAACTCCCCCGTTAAACGCCGTTCAACCGAAAATCCAATTTGAATATTTATTTAATAACCAAAACAAAACAAGACAAAGATTAAAGGCCAAGTTGACCCAAGGAGCTGCCATGTTGGATATATTGCTGATAAATGATGCCTTCCAGTCACTAATTTGCATGAACCTCTTCTTTACAAAATGAAAATTTTCTCTTTTATCCTCTGGAAAAGGAAATGAAAAGGTGAATATACAGGAAGTTATTCATTTTGGTCCCTGAATGACCCACGACCCGCGAAACGCATCATTATCTGACATATGAACCGAGAGACTGAATTCCTTCATTGATCTTAACCACATTTCTGATTGACAGACAGACAGACAGACAGATGTCCAGGAAATCCAGTAAAAACAGTTGGGTTAAAACCCGACTGTTGACTCTGATCCCTCAGGATCAATACGCCTCCAACATGGCGCACGATACAGATATCGAAAATACTATTGTACAATCACATTAAATGCAACTGTTCATGCAATGAGTTTGTTAGGTTTTCAAAACACATCTCCCCATCCCCCAGCATCCCCACCCTATCACCACTGCCATCCTACACGCCCTCCCAGAAGGAACAGCAGCTGCTGCTACTGAGAGCAATAACAGCCTATGGCTGGAGATTCTGACAGATGTCTCAAAAAAACCTTCAGATTGCCTATGCCAAGGGCCCGGGATATCAGAGAAATAGAAGCCGCCTTTAGGATATCAAAATACTCTGAGTGATTTGAGGTATGGCGCTCTTGGTAGCTCAGTTGTAGGATGTCTCCCCTGCAATGGGATCCCCGATGCTGGCTTCAGAATTTTCAGATTTGTTTCCCTCGCGTCTCTCTTCTGTCTGGGTTTAGGTATATGTTTCGCTCACACAGACTGATTAGTCGATTTTCCTTTTACCAGTTTGTTCCTCATACATATATACATCAAAATCTCTTTTTCATATTTTCCTAATTGTTTTAATTATTTACTTTTTAGATATATGTAGACTTGAGGCAACATTTAATTTCAACTTTGAATTGATGTAACTAATCACGTCAAAGAAAAGAAAAGTCTCACATTGCAATCAATATAGAAAATGATTGCAACTAACATATTCCTCTCATGTTCTTTTGATGATGCTATAGGACAGTGGCTGAGAGGACCCTTCACTAAATCTACTCTACCAGTTTCGGCACCTGGGTCAGTTCACACCAAACACTTTCTACTGGGTGGTGACTGAGTACACACACACGCGCACACACACACACACACACACACACACACACACACACACACACACACACACACACACACATATATATATATATATATTATATATATATATATATATATATATATATATATATATATATATATATATATATATATATATATATATATATATATATATATATATATATATGTGTGTGTGTGTGTGTGTGTGTGTGTGTGTGTGTGTGCATGTGTATGTGTGTGTATGTATGCATGTACGAATATGAATGTGTATGTCTTTGCAATATAGCCTATATATCCTGGGAATTGATATTTTAGCATTAAAATGAAAAACTCAGTTTTCAGATTCGGGAAAAGTCAGTATACTGCAATGTCACCAGACACTTGTCTTCTGCTTATGAATTAAATAAGGTCGAATATTTCTTTTATACGAATGAGAGGTAATTAACCTTAAAAGTTCTCTTTATTTTCACTGACAATAAAATCTTCTTAAGCACACCCACTCTCTTGGGTAAGTGAAATCATTGTACCATTCGAAAAGTCATCAAGACCAAAAAATAATTGTGCGATCCACTTCCCTTCTTCCGTCGTTATCAAGAGTTTCCGATTCATCCGACGCAAAAGAGTTCCCTTTCTGACCACGGACGCCAAGATCTTAATGGCTGTGATTCTTCTGTCTAAAGACCTCTGACATGACAGCGTCTAAGAGGCGTCGTCTCTGCCTTTGGCACTTTGCTGATTCTGGAACTGTGCCGAAAATTCGGTGGTGAGCCTACCGCCTGCCTTTGGGGTGGGCCAACAGCCAAAGTGAGTGATCAATTGTCTGATTCACATTTGTAAGATCCGTTGATGGTTCCCGGTCTACCGCCCACCACTCCATCCACCTGTAATTCGGTAACAGTAGGTGTCTAGGAAAGGAGTGTGACACTTGAACCTCAACCTTATGTAAAGACTTCCTGGTAAGCCAGTAGCTTTACCCTTCTGGCGCCATGAATTATATATATATATATATATATATATATATATATATATATATATATATATATATATATATATATATATATATATATATATATATATATATATATATATATATATATATATATATTGTCATAAACTGGACGGTCTTGGTTGGTGAGAAATAGAAACAAAGTTATATTGATGCTGCCACGAAACCAAGAAAGCCCAGCTTATGAGCAAAAGGAAAAGTTATTTGAAAACTTACCTTAGATTTTCCTGGATTTACAATTGAATGAAGAAGGTCACCATTTGGGAATTATAATTCTTTTACAAATTTACAGGGGTTTATTTACAGAGACTTTAGCAAGTAAACAATGAGACCACAAACACCATGATGACTAATGGGCAGACTCATTAATAGGACACATGGAACAATAATGCAATGATTGGCAACAAACAAGCTGATTAATAATGGGGCCAATGTGCAATACAATCTGTCTAATGATAACAATAAAATAATAACATTTAGTCTGCCCTGTTTACACGAAATAGTCTCAGATAATGCAAATGATGGAACTCCAGAATGGGAGAATAATTCATATGAACATTTTCGGGCCACAACGGATTTGGTAATGACTGCGACCAGGAATTTTCAGGATTTTGGGATGGCAGGCGGAATACTGAAGCACGGAGTGCGATCGGTCCGCTTGAATCTCCTGAAAGAAACGTCCCAGATTAACCACGGCAACACACAGAAGGGAATGGAATCCCCCTTATAAATGGGGATACTTTACACACTTAAATATTAACCACTACGTAGCCCAGCAGATAATTATAACGAAATCACGTAAGCACAATATGGGGATCGTAGCTGCGTGGGCTCCAACAATGAACACGTGATTGCACTCACACAAAGAGAAAATTAACACTGGAATTGCTTAACCTAAATAGCCCTTAAATTGCACTGGGGGAGGGGTAATTGATGATTATCACGGGATCTTTACTTGAATTAAAGGCACATAAATGGTGAGATATGGGATGCAGGCAGGACTCGAACAAAGGAGGATTGCTTTGTGGAGGAAGGAGTTAAAGTCTAAAGAAATGGAATTTTAAGGAGTTTAAGTAAAAGGGGAAGGGCTGGTTTACTGACTATTTGCGATGGACAAACCTTGTCTGATAATTGTGGCGCCAACAGTCATCTCGGTTGTCCGTCAATGGTAGCCAACCAGCGTGAACGGAGGAGAGGGGGGGATAGATGCGCCCGGTTCTGAGGTGAGGAAGCTTCTGTCTCTTTCAAAGCTAGCTGCGTCTTGTGGGGGTTCAGCGTTCGTCCAACATCCCTGCAAATATGTCAAGAGAACCAGCAAAGAGGGCAGAGGAAAAGCACACTTATCATTAGGTGCCTACAGATTAAAATCCTACCTGGTCCCTAGCGTTAAATGGCCTATTTGACCTCCCCCATACCTACATGCCTCCCCATCACGTGATGGGGTGGAAAAGGGGGTTTTCATTGTTCCCCGGGATCGTACGATTTTAGGGAGGGGCCGGTTAAGGAGGCCTGGCTCCTCCCGGGGGGTAACGGCTATTATCTGGTTCAAATAGGCTTGTTTCTGTCCGACAACCGCCAAATTTTCCCGGCATGGCAGTCAAATGAATAGCAGATTATTTCCAAATAAATGATACACAGAAATTTACAGGAGGCAGGGATGTATATCCTTGACATGTCCCCCCTTAAAAAAGGCCCTTCACACCATTTCGGGTGTGAGGGTCTTAGCCAATTCCTCCCGACTGGTCCGTGACCCTACATAAGGGGGATTGTGGCTCTGTACATCTAAAGGAACCTACCTAACTGCTGAGAGGGGTTGTGAATTGGCTAATTTACAGGCCTAACCTACCTAAGGGTATGGATACGGCTACTAACTGGCTAGGATGACGTGAGAAACCCACGCCTAGACAAATGCACACTGTAAACACCTAACCTAACCTAACCTACTATCCCCGTGACTCTGGCATATTTGGGGTCCGGCACTGGCACTAACTCAGGGCCAGGCTCGAGAAGTACGCTTGGCAGGGAGCATCCAGCCAAGATAGGTGGAGCTTGGCACTGACCAGTGCTTGCAAGTGGCACTGGCAGCAAATTGGTGTCAGACAAAGCTGAAGGGGGACCCGGGGGATCGAGACTCCTCAGTGTCCCTGGCGTGATTTGGGACAGCAATTCCTGTCTTAATGAGAGGATTGGGCCTCTTGGTTCAGTGGCGTTGGCCGCTGCGGCTAGCCTACTGGGGCACTTTGCCCATCTCTCGGAGTGACCGCGTACGTTGCAGATCCTGCAACGGTATTTTGTGTGATCCTGTTGTGATGAGGGAGTAATGCGTTGGTGGTCATCCGGTCGCAAGACCCGTGGACTAGGCCTAGAATGTGTTTGATGCTGGTGGGTCCGGTTCGCTTTTGGGCGAATGGAAGGTTGGGTTGAGGGTGGCACAGCTGTCACAGAGGCTGTGTCCTGCTCAGGAGGTTTTGGCACGGCCTCACTGGCGGAGGCAGTCAGGTAATAGAATGGTGGTGGTCGGGGCATCCCCAGAGGATGTCCCTTCTTAGTAGGAATTCCACTCTGTGCCTGATGCGGTTCACTACGCCCAGGCGGTGAATTTCAATGCTCCAGTCGGTAATCACCCGGAGTTCAACTGTGGGAACAGTTATGGACTGCCGGTCTATCCAGGTTACCGTCCACCTGACTTCCTCATGTATGAAGACACCGGCTGGCACTTTGGCCCGATCGATCAGGCTAATATCCGAGCCCGTGTCGGCAGTAGCCGATAGGTTCACTATTAGGCTAGACTCATCCAGAGGGGCTATGGTGACAGACTTTGTCCAGACCAGCTCAGGGTGAGCCTTTTCTGGCGGCTCAGCCAGAGAGGATGTGGTACTGATCAGGTGGACATACCTGGGAGTGACCACATGTTTTGGGCATGCAGGATACCCTGAGGTAGAGTGTCCTGAAGCTCCACAGTCTCAGCAAGAGCCCCAGGGATAGGATGATTTCCCGGCAGTGACGGTGTGCTGGGAAGCTGGTGCTGAATTAGGAGAGGAAGAGGGATGGTTATTGGTAGGCTGCTGAGGGTTTTTGCCTGGTGGATTATTGTCCCTGTAGTGGCAGTCTGCTTCAGCATGACCGTACTTCTTGCAGATGGTGCATGTAAGCCTGCTAGGTGGTCCATTTTGGGGGCGATTGAAGACCGAGAGGTGTCCGGGTGGTACTATTTTGCGCTGCAAGGTGCTGTGGGAGGGGTTGTACGTTTCCCAAGCATCAGCTAAGCGGCAGGCTTCCAGGGGCCCAGGCACACACTGGAAGAGGTCCTCCAGCATGGTCCGGTTGAACACATCCTCGAATGTGTCGCACCGCAGGGATTCGAACCAACTCGAGCTCCCTGTCTTTGAGGGCTAGTTCATGCTGTCTTCTTCATTCTTCTCTCTCTTCTTCTTCTCTCCGCTGCTCATCTTCTTGGTGCCTTCTCCGTTCTTCTCTCTTCTTCTTGCTGTCTTTCTTCTTCTTCATACTTTCTCTTCTCAGCAATCTGTTCCTTTACAAACTTTTGAAGGGCCTGGCCGGAAAGACCGTCCTCCTTCCCTACATTCCTAAAATATTGGTGCTCCTCGGTTGACATGTTGCTGATGGGGAAGGGGTGCTGAGTGAGTTACTTGGGTGTTCCCGGAGGAGAAGGTTTTGTGACGAGCACTTCAATGAGTGGCACCTTTGAATCAGGTGGCACTGTGGATGAATGTGCCGCGCGAAGGTCACACTAGGGGAAATCGTTCCTGAAGGAAGTCTGAGTCCTTATGGGCGGATACGCTAGCAAATGGAGTGCTCCTGAAGGCTCTATGGTCCTTATAGGCAGATACACTGTTAATGAGTTGTTCCTGAAGGAGCTGCAGTCCTTATGGGTGGAAACACCAGTTGTATGGCACTCTGTTTCTTCAATGCAAGTGCAGGGGCTTATAAGAAGTTGCTTTGGTTGGGTGGCACTGTGGTGCCGGTGCACTCCGTGGAGCAATGCAAAATGTCAGTGCATGAATTGGCACTGAAGGTGAGGTACTCTGCCTGAGTAGAAGGTAAGTAGCGAGTAAAAAGGTAAATGAGAGACTCCAACAGAAGGGAAGAAATGGGAAAGTGAAAGGAGAAAGATAAGTGCTTCAGTGATTGAGTGCTTAGCAGTGCCGCAGATTAGTGGCACTTAGAGGAATGGAAACTGGATGTGACACGAGTGGGTAGCTAGTTATGAGAACTAGTGGGCGCTTCCTGACATGAGGACAGGTAGGCTACGAGGGAGGCACACAATGTGCAGTGTTTTTTTAGCACTTGCAACCAGCAAGTCTGAGATAAGACATACCCCTACTCCCACACTCCAGCTGGACGACACGTAACAAGATATAATATATATGCGCTTTATAGCGTACGATAAATGGTTTGAGCTGAAGCACTAGAAAAGAGAAAAGCCGTTAGGGGCGCTTATTTGTTAAACACAAGTGCTCAAAACTACACATTGTGTATGTGATAAAATTTAATGGGTAATGAATTTGAAATTCCCTGATTAAGTATTAATATAATTCTTTTTATCTGCCTTTTATAATTTGTGAGTTGGTTCCCAAACTTGTAAGTAAATTATGTCTGTCCCGTGTTAAAATGAACGAATGCGAGAGGGAAGAGAAGTGAAGAAAAAAAAATCTCCCTCTCTCTCGGTGAGCGTTATGGAATGGAACGTATTTGTTATAAAATTTGTTAAAGTGGTTTTCTTTTAGTCTCAAGAGAAAATGCCGTCTTCTGCGGAATTACGTTAAGTTAAGGTTTTAAGCCTTTATGGAATGGCTACTGTTTCGCATGCATCAAAAAGCTTAGTGTATGGTACGCAAGGGTGTTTCAAATTGTTTCACAAAGTTTCCCGAGTTTCGTTAAGCACACAAGGAGGAGGCTTGTTCCTTGAACAAACGTTGTGGGAACGACTACGCGCGTGGAACAGCTGATCGTAGGCTCTTGCTTTGTCATGCAACGGGACGAAGTGGAATTGGATGGAAAAAACAAAACTGCACTTTCTTGCTAAATGCAGGTTTTAAATGTGAAATGAATTATTTAACTTTGAATGTCAGCACTGTCTTTACTTTACATTAATATACTTTAATATGCACTGGGAGGGTCTTTAAATAACTATGCTTGGAACTGTTTTTATTTCTCCAACACTGGGACAGTTTACGCATGCGCCATTTTGAACACACCGTTTCTGCTAGCCGTATAAATGCCAGATATTGCTATACGGTTTCCTGTAAGCTAATGGTTATTTCAAAATTTATCACTAACCAAGAAATGTACATTTTCTTTGCCGTAACTATTCCGAATAAACTCTTAGCCACTGGTTCTAGCTCACACATGCAAAAGTCCCTAACTAAGCACTTCCTAATTCCTATATTCGCTCATCCAGCAACTCACAACTTTGTCCTACACACCAGAAATTTTGCGGGGTGGACACTTCGCGCCTACCTCTCTGTTTTCGCTAATATAAGAACCCTATGCGTTCCCCTGTGTTGTGAACGCTTATACAATACGAGAATTGTTGCGTTTCTTTAAAGAAATATCAAAATATCACTTCTCTGATTCCCTTAATATTACGAACATGCACACACTCTGTTTACCAAAGTTCTCGGCTCCAATCGCTTTCCTGCGCTCTTGAATAATGAAATGATTACCGTGAATTGAAATAATTGATTTTATATATTACTGGTTTTTTCTAGTCTAGCTTAATAGTGAGGCTAATTAACGCTAATAGACTAATCCTGGCAATTGGTCGTCACTTTCATAAACTGCACGGTCTTGGTTGGTGAGAAATTGAAACAAAGTTATATTGATACTGCCACGAAACCAAGAAAACCCAGCTTATGAGCAAAAGGAAAAGTTATTTGAAAACTTATATACCTTAGATTTTCCTGGATTTACAATTGAATGAGGAAGATCGCCATTTGGGAATTAGAATTCTTTTACAAATTTACAGGGGTATATTTACAGAGACTTTAGCAAGTAAACAATGAGACCACAAACAACATGATAACTAATGGGCAGACTCATTAATGCAACACATGGAACAATAATGCAACGATTGGCAACAAACAAGCTGATTAATAATGGGGCCAATGTGCAATACAATCCGTCCAATGATAATAATAACATTTAGTCTGCCCTGTTTACACGAAATAGTCTCAGATAATGCAAATGATGGAACTCCAGAATGGGAGAATAATTCATGTGAACATTTTCGGGCCAAAACGGATTTGGTAATGACTGCGACCAGGAATTTTCAGGATTTTGGGGTGGCAGGCAAAATACTGAATCACGAAGTGCGATCAGTCCGCTTGTCTCTCCTGAAAGAGACGTCCCAGATTAACCACAGCGACACACAGAAGGGAATGGAATCCCCCTTATAAAGGCGGATACTTTACACACTTAAATATTAACCACTACATAGCCCGGCAGATAATTATAATGAAATCACGTAGGCACAATATGGGGATCGTAGCTGCGTGGGCTCCAATAATGAACACGTGATCGCACTCACACAAAGAGAAAATTAACACTGGAATTGCTTAACCTAAATAGCCCTTAAATTGCACTGGGGGGAGGGATAATTGATGATTATCACGGGATCTTTACTTGAATTCAAGGCACGTAATGGCGAGATATGGGATGCAGCCAGGACTCGAACAAAGGAGGATTGCTTTGTGGAGGAAGGAGTTAAAGTCTAAAGAAATGGAATTTTAAGGAGTTTAAGTAAAAGGGGAAGGGCTGGTTTACTTACTATTTGCGATGGACAAACCTTGTCTGATAATTGTGGCGCCAACAGTCATCTCGGTTGTCCGTCAATGGTAGCCAACCAGCGTGAATGGAGGAGAGGGGGCGATAGACGCGCCCGGTTCTGAGGTGAGGAAGCTTGTCTCTTTCAAAGCTAGCTGCATCTTGTGGGGGTTCAGCATTCGTCCAACATCCCTGCAAATATGTCAAGAGAACCAGCAAAGAGGGCAGAGGAAAAGCACACTTATCATTAGGTGCCTACAGATTAAAATCCTACCTGGTCCCTAGCGTTAAATGGCCTATTTGACCTCCCCCATACCTACATGCCTCCCTATCGCGTGATGGGGGTGGAAAAGGGGGTTTACATTGTTCCCCGGGATCGTACGATTTTGGGGGGGGGGGGTAAGGAGGCCCGGCACCTCCCGGGTGCTAACGGCTATTATCTGGTTCAAATAGGCTTGTTTCTGTCCGACACCCGCCAAATTTTCCCGGCCCGGCAGACTATTTCCAAATAAAAGATACACAGAAATTTACAGGAGGGAGGGATATATATCTTTGACAATATATATATATATATATATATATGCGTGTGTGTGTGTGTGTATGTGTGTAATACATAATCACAGAGCTCTACGCCACCCTCACCCCCGCCACCGAAAAAAAAGATAAGTATTCGCACAATTGTTTCCATGGCTATGAAAATATTTATTTGTTATATTAGGAAAATCCCTGATATATATTTTCATCTATTGTCGAAAAAAAGTGCTTCTGTAAAACCTGTAATTCATGGTAAACATTTTGATATTCTTAATATTTTGTTATTTACAAAATCGGTATTTGTCACTAAACCAAAACAAGTAAGACAGAATTTTGACAGCAAAAACATTCATGAAGAACACTGACATCGTTACCAGCACACAAAAAAATCATTTTTCATATAATCTATAATCACAAGCAAGTATTTTTGAGTCAAAAAGATTCTCATACACACGTCCTGGAACCTGTGAAAGGTCTGTGTACGCAGAATTGATTGTAATCAAAGTACTTCATGTTTTTGAGTTAAGCATTGTCTTCTTTTCCTTTTTTCTTTTGCTCATATAGAGGCAGTCATTGAACTTTTGGAGCTGCTAATAGAATCATAATTTTTTAAGTTCATGTCGTCAGTGAATACGATCTCCATTCATTTCATTGACCTCACAGTTTGAAACCACTTTTAATCGCTGGGTATTTTCTTGCGTCAAATATTTACATCCAGACGTCGGCAGCCATGCTTGTTGCGTCACTTGTTTCATGAACAGAAATTAAATCAGTTTAAACTAATCTATAAATTAACTGCAATTTTCCCAAAATTTTTGATGGAGACTGACGTTGGCGCAGGAGATTCAATTAATTCTTCTTTGATGACCGGATCCTAAAAACTTCCTTTGATGACCGAGGTTATGTAACCTAATGTGACTGAAGAGATCTTGAAATGTCTACTTGAGCTCTATTTGAGACATGGCTGTCGAGATCATCTACGACGTTGGGATAGGCTGTCAGAGTCAAAATGAACTTACTTTCCCTGTGTCTTCTGTCTTTGTATTTCATAAGAGTGCTTTTCCTTTATTTCATCCCCCGCTGATTCTTTCATTCTCTCACTCAAATGTGAGTATCAGAGAGCGAAAGACCAGCCCAAGTAGAGAATTTGTAAAACTATATGGAAAGAACTATGCTTTGTTTAGCAAATAGTTTTTTAGACAATTTTGGGTCGTTTATTGAGAGTGCAGTGAGAGTATATCTTGTAGGAATAAAATGGATACTGGCATTTTAAATGGCCTTATGTTTATAAGTCGTGTAACATTGACAAAAAAAGAAAAATATTCCCTCCGGACACAGGAGAACCTTTCCTTAAGAAAGATCTTTGTGCATTGGAATGTCCTCTTACTTTAAGCTGACGAACAAGGACTACAGACTTTTTGAAATGCCTAAGGGGCTTTTCATGGTCTGCGAAGTTTTTACGTCGGTGTGTTTGCTCTGCAGAGTAGGAGGATAAAAAAGGAGTTTGTAATGACTCATCTTTATTTCTACTGTAGTCTCCTCGTTCATTTCCGAACTTTTATAATCTTAGATAGGGTAAGGTTCAAGGGTTCATGATTATTGCACCTTCCCCCCACCCCACTCTCTCTCTCTCTCTCTCTCTCTCTCTCTCTCTTGATGCCGTTTTAATTATGTCGATTTGCTTCTTTTACGGTGGAATATATTTGACAGGTTCAACTGTGGAGGATTTTTTGAGGCTCTCATTTGTGCAATATGAATTCTCTCTCTCTCTCTCTCTCTCTCTCTCTCTATATCAGTCTATCTATATATCTGACTGTCCACCTAGAAACATCACTGCGTGTAATGTCGCGTATTATTCATATGTCTCTTTTTACTCTTATACACACCGGTACAAATTATGCGTTTATTAATATTCTTGTAGTTACAGCAAAAGGTTACGTTCTGTTAGGAATTGCTTTTGAACTGAGGATCACATGAATGATACAAATAAGGCATCAAGTCACAAGTGATCAAAATTAATAACATAGTTATGGTTCATGCTAATGTTTCTAACCAGAAATGGAAGAGAGAGAGAGAGAGAGAGAGAGAGAGAGAGAGAGACAGCCAAATATGAAGCTAAAATTCTAAACTGCCATTTCATCATAACCACTGAACTTGAAGTGTGCCCAGAGCAAAATTCTTTTCTTCATAAATTCCCATTATCTTTAGATTGGACGACACAAGTTTCACCCTTACCGTCCGGGCAATTCCCTGAAACTCGAAACTTGTGGCTAAAAAGTACAGCGACGACTGTCTTGTCTAACTTTCAAGTCCACAAACTATGTGCAAAGAAACCCAGCGCTCGAGATAAATGTTCAAGAAACTTTTAACATAACTGCAAAAGTTGGACACTGCAAGCATTACCCTGTGATGTGTTGGCTAAGAAATAAGAAATTATGGTGATTATTCAAGACAGGATGGAAAAAAGTTGAGAAATTTCGAAATATTGAGTAAAACAGAGGGAAGCGAAGGCCTGGTTATTCTAAGGCACTTTTTTTATTCGTCTGGATTTTGTAATTATGGATATTTAGTTATATTCTCGTACATATGTTTTCTGCATATCTAAATCCTCATTATGGTCAGATGGTATTAAAGCATGATTTCTCCAACCATTTGAACAAACTCTCCACCTTTCAAGGCACAAGGGTGAAGAGGCAACACTTGGCATCGATGTCGATCAACATTTTAACATAAGGCTTCGTCGTTTTGCCAGTCCCTGGAGTGAGTGGGACG
>JANJGK010008309.1:22500-27157 GCA_039081455.1 Macrobrachium rosenbergii
TTATTATTATTATTATTATTATTATTATTATTATTATTATTATTATTATTATTATTATTATTATTATTATTATTATTCAGTAGATGAAACCTATTCATATGGAACAAGCATACGGGGCCATTGCCTTGAAATTCAGGCTTCCAAAGAATATGGTGTTCATTAGGAAGAAGTAACGGATGGAATCAATCTCTTAAATGATGTATGAGTGTAATACTCTTACATTGGCCTCTTCATTAATTTTGTTATCAACTGCTTTGTTGTCTCCTCGTAAAAAAAGACAGACGTCACAACTGATAGCAAAAGGAAAATGAAAAGGAAAAATCCTTCCATGACAAAAAAGTCACAGTGACGGGAACAGCTCAGCTCCCGAAAGGGAGGAAGGACCAAAAGTATGCAATAAAGCTAAATTAACTTTCGTGATAAAACGCAACTGACGACCTATTTAGACCCGACAACGCCAGGCGATCAAGCCTCTTCTCAGTCATTGTTTTTGCGCTCGGTCAAAATGAGAAACTTAATTAGAAGACTGACAGTTACAAATGCCTCCGAGGATCTTACATTGTTATTGCTCGCTTTAAGGCTTTTGTGTTGTAGTTAAAGGCCTCCTCGTATCAGGAAGTAGTTAATGATTAAAAGTTTCAGTTTTTTCATGATCGTTGCCATGAAAATAAATGATGAACCAATCTAATTAGCACATTTCTAAAATAAGTGAAAAATAAGTAACAGAAGGTGAATATTAAATAGTTAGATATTAAAACATCACTATTATCTTTGTTCTCAATATCTATTTTGAAGTACTCGAATGTCAAATTCTAGTGCATACAGAGACAGCCAAAAGTCAGGTTTTGTTTATCAGTAAAACATTCTACAGTCTCCTTAGCTTTGGATACCTACCGGGGAGGCTTTTGACCAGTGCGTCAAACTCACCTCCGACGTCCGCACTCTCTTGTGAGTCTAGATTATGGAGGCTCTTTCGTTCCAACAACTTTTTCACACTTTACAGAGAGCACTTTCTTGATCTTCCACTACTCCCTCCCACAAAAATCTAACGAATTATGTAGACTTTCACCAATCTATACCTTTCCTTTCTCTCAGTTAGCAAACTGTCTCATGCCCATAACTCTCTTAGAAGGTAGTTACAATGCTCAAGATATCTCGAATGGTGGCATGAAGACTGTTCCATACTCCCTCAGTTGCTGAAGTTTCCCCTTGCGTTCTTCTCCCAAGTACTCATGGAAGACTTTCTACCCATTTTCTATTGACAACGATTCCCCACGAGCTGAAGTTCGGTCTTCCTTGGCAATGGTGAAATTTCTAGCTCACCTGATGATTCTGAGGGCCTTGCTTCTATAAGATGTTTCCTTGAACTCCTCTCCAGGCAAGACATATTGATGCTGATTTGTAATATCTTATTCTGGCCCTGCAGCGAACATCGATAGTCTTCACCCTCTCTCTAGTACCGATCATGCTGCTGACATTCTCAACTAAAGCTTCAACTGTTATAGAAAGTTCGGGACCTAAAATGCATAACCAAAATGAACTGTTCCAGGATAAGGAGTCTTCTCTGTTCTCTTCTGTCCAACAGTTTTTGTATGCTGGTATCCAAACTATTCAGGACAAAAAAAGAACCACCGAGAGAGGGTTCAACCTTTAATCAAACTTTATGGAAAACCGCACGTCGTTGGATGTCTCTGAAACTGTGAGGGAACATCTTGTTCTTTAACAAGTAGCCTAAATGGATGATGTTCTCATATGTATTTCTGATAGTATCCATATATATATATATATATATATATACACATATACATATATATATATATATATATATACATATATATATATATATATATATGTATATATATATATATATATATGTATGTATGTATGTATGTATATATATATATATATATATATAATATATATATATGTATATATATATATATATATATACATATACATATATATATATATATATATATACATACATACATATATATATATATATATATATACATACATATATATATATATATATATATGAATATATACACACACACACATATATATATATATATTATCAAGGATTTACGTTCCTCCCTCCCATTTAGCTGTTATCTAGTTAGCTTCGCGGGAAATTTCTCCTCTCAGTTAGCTTTGTCGGCGCCAATATGGCGGGCGAGGCCTACCAGCTAATAGCCGGGGGCACCAGTGTAGGGCAGTATGGGAGTTTTCCACATCGCATGATCTGGGGGAACAATGAAAACCCCCTTTTCACCCCCATCACGCAAGGTGGGAGTAATTAGTGCTTGGGAGGGCTAAAGGGGTTTATTAGGGCTAGTGGCCAGGTAGGACTTTAATCTTTAAGTACCTAACCTTAAGAACTCTTTTCCTCTGCCCTTTTTGCTGGTTGTCTTGACGTCTTTGCAGGAATGTCGGACTAAAGATGGGGCGCTACAAGACGCTGTTGGCTTTGGACAAGCAGACACATTCTCATCTTCATACTGGGTGGACCTACCGGCCATCTTCACTTAAACTGGTTGAAACTATCGCCGACAATGGCTGAGTCGATTGTTTGGCACCACAATTATCAGACAAGGTTCGTACATCGCAAATAGTCCGTAAACCAGCCCTTCCCCTTCCACTAAAAAACCCCTTAAATTTCCCATTTCCTTAACCTTTGACCCCTTCCTCCGCAAAGCAATTTTCCCTTGTTAAGAGTCCGCCTGGCCTCCCATATCTCGCCATTAATGTGCCTTGAATTTCAGTAAAGATCCCGTGATAATCATCCATTTATCCCTCTCCCAGTGCAACTTAAGGGCAATTTAGGCTAAGCAATACCAGTGTTTAAATTTACTCTTTGTGTGAGTGCGATCATGTGTTCATTGTTAAAAGCCCAAGCAATTACGATCCCCATATTGTGCCTACGTGATTTCTTCATAATTATCTGCTGGGCTACGTAGTGGTTAATATTTAAAATGTGTAATGAGTAACATTTTTTAGGGGGATTCCTCTTCCTTCATCGTGGGCCGCTGTTCTAATCCAGGACCTCTCTTTCAGGAGAGACAAGTTGCTCCATCGCACTCTGTGCACGATAATTCTGACTGCCTTTCAAATCCTGAAACTATTCTTGGTCCTAGTCCGATCCTTGAAGTCAGTTGTGGCCTTGCCAAATTTTATATGAATTATTTTCCCCATCCTGGAGTCCAATCCTTTGCAGCATACTAACTGAGACTATTTAGTGTAATCGAGGCATGACTAAGCTATTATTATTGTGACTGGAATAATTGTATTGTACATTGGCCCCCCTTATTACTCAGCTTGCTTGTTGCCAATCACTGCATTATTGTTCTACTGTATGTATCCAATTAATGAGTCTGCCCATTGGCTACCATGTCATTTTGTTTGTCTCCTTGTTTCATTGCTAAATATCTGTAAATAAACCCCTGTAAATTGTAAAAGAACTCTAATTCCAAATGGCAACCTTCCTCTTTTAATTGTAAAACCAGGGAAAATCTAAGGTAAGTTTCAATTAACGTTTCCTTTGTTCATAATCTGGGAGCACTTGGTCCCTTTGCAGTCACCAGTTTTAAATTTGTTCAATCCTCCCCCCAACCAAGACACCCAGTTTATGACAATATATATATATATATATATATATATATATATATATTTATTTATATATATATATAT
Organism: Macrobrachium rosenbergii; assembly: GCA_039081455.1. Taxonomy (NCBI): domain Eukaryota; kingdom Metazoa; phylum Arthropoda; class Malacostraca; order Decapoda; family Palaemonidae; genus Macrobrachium; species Macrobrachium rosenbergii. Next base: position 26,191 of record JANJGK010008309.1, read on the forward strand.
ATATATATATTATATATATATATATATATTGAGGTGTAAAGTGAAGATCACAGGTAAAACCTTCGTGATGGAAAGCCTTGAGAAACGACAGTGTAAGGAAAACCCACTGCGACAGAATCAAAGTCTTCTATTTCTTTTATCTTTGAACTTCGATTCTTATTCCTTAAGCTGTCTTCTAACCTTCAATAAAAATTTCCACTATCAATCATAATGGCTGTAGAGCTTTTCTGTGATATTTCCAGTACTAACCCAATGTTGTTCACTATTGATTACCATCCACTGTTATTAAGACTATAGAAAGCGCACTTGTCTTGCTGGTACTAACCTTGCCCAAGATCTCCACACTTCCCATCAAGAATAACTTGTTTAGAGTTAGTCAGAATTTTTTAATAGAAATTTGGAATTAGGACATAGTAATTTCTCGCCCATCAGTGCTGCAAATGTTCATTGAGGTTTCGGGCAAACCTGTCAGCATGCCCACAAAGCAAAAAGAAGTAGAAATCCTTGAAAAAGATCGTCGTCAGAAATGCATGAACACAAGTGTGTCAATTCTCTTCCATCATCTGTCTCTTGAGTAGGAAGACATCTCTCTACATCTCGAAGAACAAACGCTCTCTGTCTCTCTGTCTCATGGGCATTCCTGTCCTTAGTTTACGGGTACTGCAATGGCTCACGTTATATCATGATAGCGATGTCTCGCCCTTCACTTGTTTCAGGCGTCCATTGCGAGCACCAGGGAGCCAGCGCATAGTGGCCTCTGTCAGTCTGATGCTTGTTGACATGGACACCTTCATATGTGGGAAGACTGACAGACAAAACGCTACCAAAGACTTCACGGGGGAGCTAGATACACGAAACATGCAAATGTGCGCTCATGATGACTTAGCTGTCAGTTGTTTGGAATAAGAGAGTCCCAAATAATACACTAAGCACCTGTTACCACCAAGTACATTTCACCCATCCAATA
>JANJGK010008310.1:5000-27153 GCA_039081455.1 Macrobrachium rosenbergii
GAGTGATTTTTTTGAGACTCATTGAGGTGAAAGGGCAGTGTGTGCAGGAATAGGACAGACCAAGGCAAAGACTCAGACAAGAGTGTCCATCTGACTACCCACTAGAAGAGAAAGCAGACTGGGTAGCCAATGTGATTATCAATCTGAAAAGGAATGATAGGGTCAGCCTTTTTGACCACTGGTTAGTCATTATCCTATGTCAAATCATCCTATGAATGGAATATTATCTGGTGAATTAATTTAATTACTTATGGCAAGAGAACACAATCATTGGAGGAATGAAACCTTTCTTTCCAGTTTTTATTCAACTATAAATTTCGATAGAGAATCTGATCGGTGGTTTTTATCTGAAAAGGTTAATTTTTCAAATGTTGATGGTAATGAATACGACAGCCTACTGTCCTTACATTGACCAGGCCAGAGGAAAAGAAGACAGAGATAATGTGAACAGTCCACTTATTTAGTTTTGACATGCAAATTGTGTTCACTTCACAATTATATTGACTTCATTGTTGTGTGGCTACACTGAAGCCATTTCAGTGTACCCATACATCGGAAAGTGTTCCCACTGACCTACTTTGTGCCACAAAAATGACCTGATAAAGGGCAAAATAAAAATTCTATTTAATATGCATTTATTACTACATATTCGACGACTAATTATCACTGCAGCAAAAATGAACTTTGGAAAATTCTGGTCAGAGCTTTGTGCTTCGCTATTATGATTTCACTTTGAGGAAAAAATTTCATGACGCTTCTATTGTTATAGTTACATAAACATATTTTTAGACAATAGACATTGATTAGGTATTCAGTTACGTTCTATAATTACAGGTATTTTGCAGTGTGCTGTGATGCCTGCGCTGAATGTAGTATATTTTTCATAATAGATGTATAATACAGAAGTTATATGAAAAACTGAGAATCATATGTTGTCAGTGAGTCAGATACAAATTCCAAAAGTCATTTTTGTTCAAATATGAACAGGGTTTGATAGGCAATCACTTTTTCATAAATTCCATTTTCAAGATAATATAACAACAATTCACACAAGGCAAAATACCCAGATACCTCGATTTTGTAATAAGAAATTTAATAAGATAAAAATTCTGAATGACCAATAACAACAGTTCTAATGGCATGAAAATTAACTTCTGAATATATAATCAGAATATAATGTTCATGCTACCACGTTTCTATGAAATAATTATTCTATCAAGCATGTAAACAAAGGAAGTGAGGAACCATTTTTTCGATTCATAAAATATACAAACTAAAGATTTTCCTTCCGTAAAGATATTCTGTTAGTTTGAAGCAAACTTCCCTCATGCATAGATTTTACGATAATGAACCAATAAAGTTCTATTTAATATGTAAACAGAAGGTTCTTGGCCATTTTTAAGACTTACAAAATTTAGAAACTATTATCTTACATTGAGTAAACACTTCCCTTCTGCACAGGCGTTCTGTGATTATAAACCAATGGTGTTCTATAAATTATCTAACTGTTCTGTAGAATATGAACAAAATAACTTTTGAATTATTTTTAAGATTTATAAAACATACAACGTACTATTTTACACAAAGCTAATATTTCCCATCTGCGTACGTAAAAAGTTCTATAAAGTATATAAACAAAATAAGTTTTGAACCATTATTAAGACTTACAAAATATACAAACTTTTGTCTTACAAAAAGCAAACGCTTCCCTCCTGCATGCACCATTTTTTGAGACTCGAAAACTAAAAATAAATAAAAAAATCTTAGTTGACACATTCCTCCCTTCCCCAGCGAGTGCCACCAGCTGTCACCTCCGGTGTCAGAGGCAGAATGAAAGAGCGAATTGAGTTCGTGATCGACAGAAGGAACGTGTTTTATTGACAATGGTGTCGATCACACAGAGGTACTATCACTTTTCCCCAGATCTGAATTCACGTTAGGTTTTCCCCTCTTTCCTTCTCTATAAAAAAAAATAGAAAAAATTATAACTGAAAAATAAAGGCCTGTCTCTGCAAAAGGCAAAACGCGTTTCAAATTCTGAACACAATTTTATCCACAGCTTGGCTTATTTCATTCGGCGTTTGTTTTCGTCAGTATAATAGAATTTGGAATTTTGGCAAAAGGCCAAGCGATGGGACCCATGAGGTCATTCAGCGCTGAAAGGGAAATTGCGAGCAAAAAGGTCTGACAGGCGTAACAGGAGGAAAACCTTTTGCAGCTGCACTGTGAATAATTAATTGTTAGGAGAGGGTTGAGGAAAGTAAGTGGGAAGAAAGAGAATACGAAACGGAGGAACAGTAAAAGGAATGAAAGGGGTTGCTACTAGGGACCGAAGGAACGTTGCAAAGAACCTTAAGTAAAGGCCTACAGTGCGACGCCTGAGGTGCACTGACGGCACTACCTCTCTACAGGGGCTGTTTTCGTCAAACAATTTTGTTTCTGTTTGTGATGCAATTTTTTTTAAACATTGTGTGTTTACTTGTTCGTGTCTGTATTTATTGTTCCATGTTTTTATCATGAATGGTGAAGAAAAAAGAAAAAAAGCCAAAGAAAACAAGTCTAAGTAAATAAATATTAAAACAGGAACTTTCTACCTTCGCTAAGGCCTTGTTCAGCTGTGAAGTTCTAAAGCTCCTATTTTTTGTTTACTTATTCATTTAAACTCCGTTTTCTACAGTGGCTTTTATCTGAACCACTCAAAACAAACCTTAAGAATGAGTTTTCAATTCTGGTTTGTCATGAATTTTCCAAAGCTTACCAGTTGACTAACTTTCGCAATAAAGCTCACAAAATTTGTCATTTTCTGACTGGTTGACAGTCAAACTGTCAAAAGCGATGAAATTATAATGCTTGAAGTTTCATCAGGATTTACAAATATCAGGCAAATGGACGCAAAATTTACATAAATTTTAGAAAGTAATTAAAGAGATATCTTCCCTTTATGTCATATGTCAAGCAGTGCTAGCCACAGAGAGAGAGAGAGAGAGAGAGAGAGAGAGAGAGAGAGAGAGAGAGAGAGAGAGAGAGAGAATTTGAGGAAGTCAAATGACGCACACACACACACACACAGAACACACTCATTAGAAATCATCTCTCCACACTCGAGATATCTCTCTGCAAGTACTTAAACCTGGCTTATGACTGAGATAAATTAAACCAACATTCCAGGACGTAAAACCATGAAGGTTTATCAATATCCTGAGACGAAGACCATTTTCAAACCAGATATGGTCAGTCCTGCAGCCATAAACGAATTCCTGAAGAAAGCTGACTGCCACAAGGCCCCATTTGTGATGGGATGAGGTTCGCATGTTCATAGCAAAACTCTTGTATATCTGACAAGTCTATTTTGATTGCCTCTCCCTTAGTGTCAAAAGACTGTGCTTCCTAAGATTTGAAATCTCTCTGTGTGTGCAGTTCTTGTGTTGCTTCTCATTTCTTCAATTTTGTCTGCTTTTCCAGTTATTTGCTTTTTAATACATTTTTCCAATTTAGTTTAGTATTTATTAATTAATTAATTTTTTTTTCTGTTTTAATGAGTGAGATCTTTCTGTATTTTCCTTTACCTCCTCTTACTTCTTTATGGACAACATATTCTTTGGAAGCTTGAATTTCAAGTCAATGGCCCCTTTAGGCTTGTTCCGTATGAATAGGTTTCATCTTCTGAATAATAATAATAATAATAATAATAATAATAATAATAATAATAATAATAATAATAATAATAATAATAATAATTTACTGCCATTGTTAATTTCTCCAACCAGAATTTTTTACTTTATTCTCTTTCTTCCTTTTTTTGGTATTTTCTTTCTTACGTCTCTCCGTCTTATCAAGCAGCAGATGACTTATTCGACTTAATACTTCATCCTAAAACTCCTTCATATTCCGCCAACCATTTATCATCATCTCATTTCAGTCTGCGGAACCTTTTCTTCTTCTTACGATCCTCTTATTGGATTCCTGCTCTCACAGTTATCCTCGTTCCCTCCACTCACTCATTTCGCCATTAATACACTTTTCCCTCTTCATTATCTTCTCCATTTCTTCCGAGTTGGGGTATCTTCCTTTTTATATATTTGATCCTTCTCGTATTTTCATTCCCCCACCTCTCGACATTCCAGAAACTTCACACTTATTCTCTCTCTCTCTCTCTCTCTCTTCTCTCTCTCTCTCTCTCTCTCTCTCTCTCTCTCTCTCTCTCTCTCTCTCTTCTATTTCCATAAATATCTGATCGTCTTTCCACTGCATATATCATCCGTTTCCATTTTTTCTCTTCCTCTGCACATTCTTGTCATCGCTTTTCTCGCGTTTGTTGTTTCTTAGACTTATCATCATTTCTTCTTCTTCTTCTTCTTCTTCTTCTTCTCACAATCTCCCGTACGAGTTTCTTTATTCGTTATTAGATCTAATTCAAGTTTGCTGATTAAGCACAAACATTGTTCGTTCCAACACTAACTTATTCTATAGACCTATTAGAACAATAATCACATTCTCTGTCTTGACAAGGATTTATTTCTGATTTCTAATTACTTTTTAGTGGAGACGCCTCTGGGAAATTCTTTAATTTTCCTTTTGGGAGGATGAGGGCGCTAGACCTACAGTACGCCTCCTCTTAAATAAACAAAACCCATTACTTGGGTATTTCGCTTCCTTGGTCAACTGAGTAATGTTGAGTTTTATATATATGTATATCATTCATGAAGCTACAAATGTCGCTTAATATCAAATTCACGCTACTTCGGGAATATCTCCGATGGAGCATTATCACCGAAGGGGAATTTATATAACTGTTTTTGTATATATACCATTGTAACTTTCCACCTGTCCATATTCTACCAGTGAACAGGGGCACAGAAACAAGTGCCCGAAATATATGGTTTCAACGTTTAAATAGTGTTTTATGGGCCTTCTTATTTTCATATATATATATATATATATATATATATATATATATATATATATATATATATATATATATATATATATATATATATATATATATGCATAGATATATACATATTTTTTTGTTTTGTTTTAGTATTGTGTTCAAAATGCAAAAATTCATTTTGTCAACTTATTTTATTTTATTAAACATGAATTATAAGAGCAGTTTAGATTTTCTAAACATTGTAAATTCAACTTCTTTTTTACCACTGATAATTAAACAATTTATATATACATTGTGTGTTTATGTTTTTCTTTTTAGTAAGATCAGTGGTACCGAATTGTCCGGTACTGAATTATCCGGTATTGGATTGTCTGGTACCGAATTGTACTAGCGCCATATATATATATATATATATATATATATATATATATATATATATATATATATTATATATATATATATATATATATATATATATATATATATATATATATATGGCGCTAGGACAATTCGGTATCAGACAATCCAATACCGGATAATTCAGTACTGGACAATTCGGTACCACTGATCTTACTAAAAAGAAAAACATAAACACACAATGTATATATAAATTGTTTAATTATCAGTGGTAAAAAAGAAGTTGAATTTACAATGTTTAGAAAATTTAAACTGCTATTATAATTCATGTTTAATAAAATAAAATAAATTGACAAAATGAATTTTTGCATTTTGAACACAATACTAAAACAAAACAAAACAAAAAAATCTTAAAACTTGTAGTATTTCAAAGTGTTTATCTGTATAAAGTCGAGCTTTGCACGAACGATTTTCACAACGCCTCTATATTTCTGAACCTCCCTCCAGCATTTTATTTGTTTTCGGTAAGCGTAGTTTTCGTTATCGATCGATTGCTTCACTTTTCCAAAACTACAAATTTGCAAGTGGCCATTCCATACCTCGTGGCTTGATAACTGATACTAAACTTCAGTTAAAAAAAAAATAAGTGACCGCGGTAACAATACTATACTTTAAAATAAGCCGAAAATATACAAATGAATGGGTCACCACAACCTGAATTAGAATAATTGTTTCATATTTCATTACTTAAGGGTCTTTGCAACCTCTCTCGTTTATTTTACTGCACCTCCGTTCATATTCCTTTCCTTCCGTCTGACTTTCAACCCTCTAAAAATTGTTTTCTAGTGCAACTCCGAGGTTTCCCTCTTATAACACGTTTCAAACCTCCTTGCTATCAATTTCCCTTTCAGCAATGAATGACATGGCAGGTCTCAGCGCTTGGCCTTTCGCCTACGTTCTATATTCTCTGTTCAAATGAGTTGTTTAGTTCAAAGCCTTCCGTTACTGGATTGTCTGGTACGAAATTATCCTATGTCTTTGTACCGAATTGTCTAGTACCAAATTGTCCTATGTCCTAGTACCAAATTGCCTGGTACCAAATTGTCCTATGTCCTAGTACTGAATTGTCTGGTACCAAATTTCCTAGTACCAAATTGTCCGGTACTAAATTGTCCTATGTCCTAGTACTGAATTGTCCGGTACTAAATTGTCCTAGTACTGAATTGTCCGGTACCAAATTGTCCTAGTACCAAATTGTCCAGAACCAAATTGTCTGGTACCAAATTGTCCTAGTACCAAATTGTCTGGTATCAAATTGTCCTATGTCCTAGTACCGAATTGTCCTAGTACCAAATTTTCCGGTACCAAATTGTCCTAGTACCAAATTTTCCGGTACCAAATTGTCCTAGTACCAAATTGTCCAGTACCAAGTTGTCCTATGTCCTAGTACCAAGTTGTCCTAGTACTGAATTGTCCGGTACTGAATTGTCCGGTACTGAATTGTCCGGTACCAAATTGTCCTAGTACCAAACTGTCCTATGTCCTAGTACCAAATTGTCCAGTACCAAACTGTCCTATGTCCTAGTACCGAATTGTACGGTAACAAATTGTCCTATGTCCTAGTACCGAATTGTCCAATACCAAATTGTTTTATGTCCTAGTACTGAATCGTCTGATACCAAATTGTCCTATGACCTAGTACCGAATTATCCGGTACCAAATTGTCCTGTCCTACTACCGAATTGTCCGGTACCAAATTGTTCTATGTCCTAGTACCAAATTGTCCTATGTCCTAGTACCAAATTACCTTGTACTAAATTTTCCTATGTCCTAGTACCGAATTGTCTGGTACCAAATTGTTCTAGTACCAAATTTTCCAGTACCAAATTGTCCTAGTACCAAATTGTCCGGTACCAAATTGTCCTAGTATCGAATTGTCTGATACCAAATTGTCCTAGTACCAAATTGTCTGATACCAAATTGCCCTATGTCCTAGTATCGAGTTGTCCGGTACCAAATTGTCCTAGTACCGAATTGTCCGGTACCAAATTGTCCTAGTACCGAATTGTCGGGTACCAAATTGTCCTAGTACCGAATTGTTGGGTACCAAATTGTCCTAGTACCAAATTGTCTGGTACCAAATTGTCCTATGTCCTAGTACTGAATTGTCCAGTACCAAATTGTCCTGTGTCCTAGTACTGAATTGTCCGGTACCAATTTGTCCTATGTCCTAGTACCAAATTGTCCGGTACCAAATTGTCCTAGTGTCGAATTGTCTGGTCCCAAATTGTCCTAGTACTGAACTGTCTGGTACCAAATTGCCCTATGTCCTAGTACCGAATTGTCCGGTACCGAATTGTCTGGTACCAAATTGTCCTATGTCCTAGTACGGAATTGTGCTGTACCAAATTGTCCCTATATCCTAGTACCGAATTGTCTGGTACCAAATTGTCCTAGTACCGAATTGTCCGGTACCAACTTGTCCTAGTACCTAATTGTCCGGTACCAAATTGTCCTAGTACCGAATTGTCCATTGCCAAATTGTACTAGTACCGAATTGTCTGGTACCAAATTGTCCTAGTACCAAATTGTCCGGTACCAAATTGTCCTAGTACCGAATTGTCCTAGCACCACATTGTCTGGTGCCAAATTGTCCTAGTACCGAATTGTCCGGTACCAAATTGTCCTAGTACCGAATTGTCTGGTACCAAATTGTCCTAGTACCAAATTGCCCGGTACCAAATTGTCATGGCACCGAGTTGTCCGGCACCAAATTTTCTGGTATTGAACTGTCCGGATACGATATATATAATATATATATATATATATATATATATATATATATATATATATATATATATATATATATATATATATATATATATATATATTGTATATATATATTATATATAAATATATATACTGTATATATATATATATATATGTGTGTGTGTATATGTGTGTATGTATGTATGTATGTATGTATATATATATATATATATATATATATATATATATATATATATATATGTATATATATATATATATATGTATATATATATATATATATATATATATATATATATATATATATATATATATATATATATATATATATATATATAGTTCCTCCCATGAAGGACCATCTAGAAACACATATGCACTCAACATACCTAAACCCCACTTTTCCACCCCTATTGCCCCCGAGGGCGTGACTCCAGAAACGGTATAAATTCCCAAAAAATCCTGCCTTCACCTCATAACAGTTAGGGGTGCTTATGACTGCTGTATAACCCACTGAGTGGGGTTCACAAAACCAAATAATTCAGAAGGCAGAGCTGCTAAACTCTGCTGGTTTGAAAAGAAAAGGGAAGCGTGATTTTTTTTTGAGACCCATTGAGGTGAAAGGGCAGTGTGGGTAGGAATAGGACAGACCAAGGCAAAGACTCAGACAAGAGTGTCCATCTGACTACCCACTGGAAGAGAGAGCAGACTGGGTAGCCAATGTGGTTATCAATCTGAAAAGGAATGATAGGGTCAGCCTTTTTGACCACTGGTTAGTCATTATCCTTGGTCAAATCATCCTATGAATGGAATATTATCTGTTGAATTAATTTAATTACTTATGGCAAGAGAACACAATCATTGGAGGAATGAAACCTTTCTTTCCAGTTTTTATACAACTATAAATTTCGATAGAGAATCTGATCAGTGGTTTTTATCTGAAAAGGTTAATTTTTCAAATGTTGATGGTAATGAATACGACAGCCTACTGTCCTTACATTGACCAGGCCAGAGGAAAAGAAGACAGAGATAATGTGAACAGTCCACTTATTTAGTTTTGACATGCAAATTGTGTTCACTTCACAATTATATTGACTTCATTGTTGTGTGGCTACACTGAAGCCATTTCAGTGTACCCATACATCGGAAAGTGTTCCCACTGACCTACTTTGTGCCACGAAAATGACCTGATAAAGGGCAAAATAAAAATTCTATTTAATACGCATTTATTACCACATATTCGACGACTAATTATCACTGTAGCAAAAATGAACTTTGGAAAATTCTGGTCAGAGCTTTGTGCTTCGCTATTATATTTCACTTTGAGGAAAAAATTTCATGACGCTTCTATTGTTATAGTTACATAAACATATTTTTAGACAATAGACATTGATTAGGTATTCAGTTACGTTCTATAATTACAGGTATTTTGCAGTGTGCTGTGATGCCTGCGCTGAATGTAGTATATTTTTCATAATAGATGTATAATACAGAAGTTATATGAAAAACTGGGAAACACATATTGTCAGTGAGTCAGATACAAATTTCAAAAGTCATTTTTGTTCAGCTATGAACAGGGTTTGATAGGCAATCACTTTTTCATAAATTCCATTTTAAGATACTATAACAACAATTCACACAAGGCAAAATTCCAGATACCTCGATTTTGTAATAAGAAATTTAATAAGATAAAAAATTCCGAATGACCAATAACAGCAATTCTCGTGGCATGAAAATTAACTTCTGAATATATAATCAGAATATAATGTTCATGTTTCCACGTGAAACCGGAAAATTTCAACAAATTAAAATTTTCATGATAGAGCTACAACTGCCTTTGATGACATCACAGCCAAAATACCTGGATACCAAATATGAATATTAAAAGAAAATGTCTCCCAATTCTAATTATCCTACAGAACTACAGACAGAGCCAGGACTAAATAAATACCTTAATCCAGTAACTAGATCTCAGCAGCAAGCATCATTCATCATTCCCTTCTGGATAACTATTTGGTGAATATGAAGCAAGGTGCTCTTCTAAGCTTGTAAGAAAAGGAAGTGTGGAACCAGTCTTTGAACTAATAAAATTTTCTATCTGTATAGATATTGTTTCTATGAAATAATTATTCTATTAAGCATGTAAACAAAGGAAGTGTGGAACCATTTTTCAATTCATAAAATATACATAAGATATACAAACTAAAGATTTTCCATCCGTAAAGATATTCTGTTAGTTTGAAGCAAAATTCCCTTATGCATAGATTTTACGATAATGAACCAATAAAGTTCTATTTAATATGTAAACAAAAAGTACTTGGCCATTTTTAAGACTTACAAAATTTACAAACTATTATCTTACATTGAGTAAACACTTCCCTTCTGCATAGACGTTCTGTGCTTATAAACCAATGGTGATCTATAAATTATCTAACTGTTCTGTAGAGTATGAACAAAATAACTTTTGAATTATTATTTTAAGATTTATAAAACATCCAACCTACTATTTTACACAAAGCTAATATTTCCCATATGCGTACGTAAAAAGTTCTATAAAGTATATAAACAAAGTAAGTTTTGAACCTTAATTAAAACTTACAAAATATACAAACTATTGTCTTACAAAAAGCAAACACTTCCCTCCTGCATGCACCATTTTTTGAGACTCGAAAAATAAAAACAAATAAAAATTCTTAGTTGATACATTCCTCCCTCCCCCAGCGAGTGCCACCAGCTGTCACCTTCAGTGTCAAAGGCAGAATGAAAGAGCGAATTGGGTTCGTGATTGAAGAAGGAATGTTTTCTATTGACAATGGTGTCACTCACACAAAGGTAACATCACTTTTCCCCAGATCTGATTTTACGTTAGGTTTTCCTTCTTTCGTCCTCTATAAAAAAAGATAAAAAACTAATACTGAAAAAGAAAGGCCTGTCTCTACAAAAGGCAAAACGCGTTTCAATTCTGAACACAGTTTTAACCACAGCTTGGCTTATTTCATTCGGCGTTTGTTTTCGTCAAAAGAATAGAATATGGAATTCGGGCCAAAGGTCAAGCGCTAGGACCTATGAGGTCATTCAGCGCTGAATGACCGAGTAAAAAGGTCTGAAAGGTGTAACAGGAGGAAAACCTTTTGCAGTTGCTCTATGAATTAATTGTTAGGAGAGGGTTGAGGAAAGTAAATGGGAAGAAAGAGAATACGAAACGGAGGAACAGTAAAAGGAATGAAAGGGGTTGCAGCTAGGGACCGAAGGGACGCTGCAAAGAACCTTAAGTAATGCCTACAGTGCAACGCATGAGGTGCACTGACGACACTACCTCCCTACAAGGGCTGTTTTCGTCAAACAATTTTGTTTCTGTTTGTGGTGCAATTTTTTTTAAGCATTGTGTATTTACTTGTTCGTGTCTGTGTTTATTGTTTCATGTTTTTATCATGAATGGAGAAGAAAAAGAAAAGCCAAAGAAAACAAGTTTAAGTAAATAGATATTAAAACAGGAACTTTCTACCTTCACTCTCAGCTGTGAAGTTCGAAAGCTCTTATTTTTTATTTACTTATTCAGTTAAACTTCGTTTTCTACTGTGGCTTTTTGCTTGACAATTCAAGACAAACCCTAAGAACGAGTTTTTATTACTGGTTTGTCATGAATCTTCCAAAGCTTACCAGTTGACTAACTTTCACAATAAAACTCACAAAATTTGTAATTTTCTGACAGGTTGACAATCAGTCTATCAAAAAAAGATGAGATTATGATGCTTGAAGTTTCATCAGGATTTACAAATATTCAGGCATATGGACGCAAAATTTACATAAATCTGAGAAAGTAATTAAAGAGACAACTTCCCTTTATGTCATATGTCAAGCAGTGCTAGCTACAGAGAGAGAGAGAGAGAGAGAGAGAGAGAGAGAGAGAGAGAGAGAGAGAGAGAGAGAATTTTAAGAAGTCGCATGACACACACACACACACACACACAGAAAGAGAGAGAGAGAGAAAGCACTCATAAGATGTAATCTCTCGACACTCGAGATATCTCTCTGCAAGTACTTAAACCTGGATTATGACTGAGGTAAAATAAACCAACATTCCAGGACATAAAACCGTGAAGGTTTATCAATATCCTGAGACGAAGACCATTTTCAAACCAGATATGGTGAGTCCTGCAGCCATAAACGAATTCTGCAAGAAAGCTGACTGCCAAAAGGCCCCATTTATGATGGGATTAGGTTCGCATGTTCATTGCAAAACTCTTGTATATCTGACAAGTGTATTTTGGTTGCCTCTCCCATAGTGTCAATAGTTTGTGTTTCCTTTGATTTGAAATCTCTCTCCGTGTGCAGTTCTTGTGTTGCTTCTCATTTCTTCAATTGTGTCTGCTTTTCCAGTTATTTGCTTTTTAATACATTTTTCCTATTTAGGTTAGTATTTATGAATGAATTAATAAATTTTTTTCTGTTTTAATAAGTGAGATCTCTTCTTTCTGTATTTCCCTTTACCTCTTCTTACTTCCTCTTAATGACAACATATTCTTTGGAAGCTTGAATTTCATGTCAATGGCCCCTTTGGGCTTGTTCATATGAATAGGTTTCATCTTCTGAATAATAATAATAATAATAATAATAATAATAATAATAATAATAATAATAATAATAATAATAATAATAATAATAATAATAATAATTAACTGCCATTGTTAACTTCTCCAACCAGAATTTTTAACTTTATTCTTTCTTACTTTTTTCATATTTCTCTCTTACGTCTCTACGTCTTATCATGCATCAGATGACTTATTCGACCCTATATTTCATCCTAAAACTCCTTCATGTTCCGCCAGCCATTAATCATCATCTCATTTCAGTCTGCGGGAACCTTTTCTTCTTCTTACGATTCTCTTATTGGATTCCTTCTCTCAGAGTTATTCTTATTCTCTCGAGTCATTTATTTCGCTATTTCTACACTTTTCCCTCTTATTTATTATCTTCTCCATTTCTTCCGAGTTCGGGGATCTTGCTTTTTATATATTTGATCCTTCTCGTATTTTCATTCCCCCGCCTCTCGACATTCGAGAAACTTCACACTTATTCTCTCTCTCTCCCGTTTGCATAAATATCTGATTGTCTTTCCACTGTATTTATCTCCCGTTTCCATTTATTTTTTCTCTTTCCCTACACATTCTTGTCATCGCTTTTCTCGCGTTTCTTGTTGTTGTTGTTGTTGTTGTTGTTGTTGTTGTTGTTGTTGTTGTTGTTCTTCTTCTTCTTATCGATCTCTCGTACGAGTTTTTATTCGTTCATTAGATCTAATTCAAGTTTGCTGATTGAGCATTGTTTGTTCCAACACTAACTTGTTCTATAAGACCTATCAGAGCATTAATTACATTCTCTGTCTTGACGAGGATTTATTTCTGATTTCTAATTACTTTTACAATAAATAAATGGATATTTAGTTTGGTGTAAAACCGCCAAAACGCCAAAGTGAATTCCAGGAAGGCTGGAAAGAATATTAATTACATTCCCTGTCTTACCAATGTTGTAAATTTGCTTTCTGATTGCTTTTATACTACATAAATAAATGATTAAATCGGGGAGAAACCACAAAACGCCAAAGTAAATTCCACGAAGGCAGAAAGAAGGAGAAGGTGGTAAAATGCAGACCACCAGACACCTCTGCAGGCTCTTAAATAAAAGGAATAAAGGGAAACTTTGAGTCTGATGGAAGAAGATCCCAGCTGTAAATCAAAGCAGTGACTTATTTATGAGTTTCTGATGAGCCATTCGACACTCAGGAGCGGAATGAAGTCCTGTGATACCCAGGAATTCTGAGCCAGGAAACGGCGCCTTTTCCCTTTTAGTGGAGACGCCTCTGGGAAATTCTTTCCTCCTCCTTTTGGGAGGATGAGGGCGCTAGACCTATGCCTCTTCTTAAATAAACAACACCCACTACAGTCTTCTAATTACCAAGGACATAATTTGGGTAATTCGCTTCTTTGGTCAACTGAGTAACATTGAGTTTTACATATATGTATATATATATATATATATATATATATATATATATATATATATATATATATATATATAAATATATAATATATATACATATATAAATATATACATACACATATATCTAATAGAAGGAGCCCATAAAAACGCCAAAGGTAGAAAGTCATTGCTATATTTCAGAGACCAAACTGTCTCCCTCTACTGGCAAGTATATGAATGAAGTAAGGTAAGGACCGCGGATGCATCAGTCACCTGTACAGAGAAAATTGTATATTTTTAGTATATATAACGTTGTGCAGTGGACTAGTTATGGGTAAGCTGTGTATCTAGCTATGTATATATAAATTTGTCTATCTACCTATCTATCTATCTATATATACATACATACATATTTATATACATTATATGTATTTATACATATGTACAGTATAAATACATTCATATATATGTATACATATATGTAATATATATGTATGTATGTATGTATACATCATATATGTAATATATATATATATATATATATATATATATATATATATATATATATATATATATATATATATATATATATATATATATATTCAGGCACCTATAGACTGAATGGCGCCCCTAGGCAGGACTGAGCTTATGGTATTTTCGAAAACATGCAACGGAAGAACTTACGAAACATCTCAGAAGCAGACCTTGGAAATGGAATGTAGAATCAAGGCCAAAAGCCAAGCGCTGGGACCTATGAGGTCATTGAGCGCTGAAAGGGAAACTGAGAGTCTTTATAAAGAAGGCTTGGAAGATGCAACAGGTGGAAAGTAAGATGGAAAATAGGATATGAAAGGAGGTACAGTAAAAGGAATGAAATGGGTTGCAGATGGGAGCTGATGGGACGCTGCAAAGAACCGTAAGTAATGCCTACAGTGTACCGCGTGAGGTGCAATGTCGACATTACCCCCTTGTGGAGAGAAGCAGACCTTGGTAGTGAAGATTAATTTTCCTTAAAGAAAACACTCGCTGCTCTCTAGAATAGGCCTAAAACTAACTATTTCAGTTATTTTACAATGCCTCTAGAGTGATAGGCCTATAATGTAGAAGTATTTCCTTCTTAAACTGGGGAAAACTTTAGTTCTGAAATAATTTTATGACAGATTCTCTACCAGTTGGCAAGAGGTAGTAGACCCTTTCATATTCATTTACCTTATTTATCATTATCTTAGGGGGAAGGTGGTATATGAAAGAATCATTTGATGAAATTGAAGTCGCTTTATAAAGGGAAAGTGTCCGTGGCATCAAGTTTCTGGAAATATCTCTTGTGGTTTCACCTAATTTAGGTTAATGATCCTCCTCATCCATGTACTGTATAAATACCTTTGATAACAAGTCAATGAAAATTAAAGTTTAAGGTTTGAAACTGATTTTCAGTTACTGATACTGTACTTTTTTTTAATATTACCGAACCTTCAGTAAAAATGATAGAACAACACATTGCGCGATAATATCACCCATAATTCTAATACTAAAACACCAAAATAGTATGGTAAATACGATAGTTTTCCATGAGCCATACAAGAGTCAGGGGAGTCAGGTAGGTATGGCAACACTTTAGGTTCCAGGCAGCCTAACCATGACAAGCTAGTCATAGTCAGTCGGTTGGAGTTGTGAAGTGTCCACTTACTTAATCCGAGCTCGTTTAAAGCATTTATTTAAATTTCATCCTCGGTCCGTGTGTATTCTGGTGGGTGCTTATATATGATTATTGAAGTTATTAATCCTTAGATATATACAGTGTTCTTCGAAGGAAGCGTTAAAATAAGAATTCATTTACGAATCAAAATCCCGGTGGCGTCAGGCAGGGGGAGACGATGCCACATAGCAGCAGAAAGTAAGTTCTGTTATACCACGTCTTCAAATTACAGTATATATTTATTTAAATTCTGCACTATTTGGAATTTAAGTACGACTAGGCAGGAGGCTAAGTTGAAAATAAAATGGTTCGTTAGGAATGTTTTAATTAAATAGCTATAGACGCATAATACAGCACTGTACTTAACAACATGGGATGACAACAGATATCGTTTGATGAATCTTCGGTAAAATTTTGCTTTAAACTATTACAGTAATAAGTTTGAAATAAAAGGGTTCGTACAGGACTATTTAAAGTAAATATAGATGTATGTTGAGTTATATAGTCACAGCTAATAAACAACAGATATCGTTGGATGATGAATTCACGGTAAAATTCGACTTTAAACCATTATCACTTTTTGGACTTGAAAATTAAATTATCCTGGTTTAATGTGTGTTTTGAACGTTGCTGACTTTCGTTTATTTATTTGTAATGATTTATATAATCCCAGCACCACTCCCATAAGCGTCGTGTCCAAACAAAAGACGGTAAATATCTCGGTAACGGCAAATTCGCGACAGACTTGAGCGTGAGTTTCTTACTGATCGCATTAAGGAGACTTTCGATCACAGCATAAAAACTCCGATATCAAGTAATAGTGTAACCTTAAATAATAAGGAATTTACTATACATTGTGAATAACAGACATCTAAAAAATACTCTGCTGTCCCTTGCACATAAAAACACTGGAGGTATGTTGATTTAACTTTAATATTTAAATGGCTTCGTTCCAAAGGTCGAATCTGAGCGAAGAAGCTTTGACAGAACAGCCGCAGATACCAACTGTTTGAGTCGTTGAATTGGAACTGCTTGTTTGCTGATTGCTGGGCTAGGAAGTACGGCACGGTACGATATTTGTTAGTGTACGGTACGGTGCGATATTTGTTAGTGTACGGTACGGAATCTTTTAGGTACGGTATTTCTGCTAGGGTACGGTACGGCACATTTTTCAGGGATGGTACGGTACGGTACGGTATGCCTGCTATATTCGGTACAATTTTTTTCAGAAACGGTATAGGAATGGGATTTCTGCTAGTTTTCGGTACGACGTTTTAAAGATACGGTACGGTATTTCTGCTGGTTTACGGTACGAAATTTTTCAGAAACGGTATGGTTTTTTTTCTGGTGTTCGGTACATTTTCAGATACGGTACGGTATTTCTGCTAGTGTACGGTATGCTGATTTTCAGGTACGGTACGGTATTTCTGTTAGTTTACGGCACGGGAAAGGAGAATCAAATCGTACCGTACTTTTAACCATTGTTTCTAGTTGCTAACCGGGAAGTTTTTGTTCAATAATTGTCCTTTGTCTTATTTGAGAATTGTTATTCCTGTTGCAATGGTTTGTTTTGTTAAGATAACTGTCATTTACGATACTGTCTAAAACTTGCCTTCCTTTGTCGACAGTTATTCTTGGAACTTCGTATTTATACAAGCGTTGATAGTTACAGTTACCATGTTACTGGAATATATCCTTAAGAATTAGTGTTCATGTTCCCCATTAATATATACTGTATATATATATATATATATATATATATATATATATATATATATATATATATATATATGTATATATATATATGTATATATATATATATATATATATATATATATATATATATATATATATATATATTCTGGTGATAGAAATTCATTTCTCGCTATAATGTGGTTCGGATTCCACAATAAGCTGTAGGTCCCGTTGCTAAGTAACCAATTGGTTCTTAGCCACGTTAAATAAGTCTAATCCTTCGGGCCAGCCCTAGGAGAGCTGTTAATCAGCTCAGTGGTCTGGTAAAACTAAGGTATACTTAACTTTATATATATATATATATATATATATATATATATATATATATATAGAGAGAGAGAGAGAGAGAGAGAGAGAGAGAGAGAGAGAGAGAGAGAGAGAGAGAGAGAGAGAACTATCGTCTAATATCCAATTCTCTATATCTCGGGGAATACCTTACACCCAAGGGGAATTATAATTGGTAAGTGCTTCGTCACCAGTGGAATTCGAACCTCTGCATGGATTAGAAACGAAACACAGTGACTTTAACCACTGGGGCAGTTGTTTAGAGTCACTTCACATCGTTGTTTCTCAACTAGACAGCGTTCGAATCCCACTGGTGACAGTTATGTAACACTCATAATTTCTAATATATTTATTTATTTTTTTATTTTTAGACAACATGACAAACATCAGTGTGGATTCTGGGTTGATGTTGATACATGAGATTGCGATGAAGTGTATGATGCATTCATCCAGTTAGAATATTTGATTACATTCATAATTTTAAGTCGTATTCAGCAATTACTGTTTTTTTTTATTACGAAGTTTCTCGGTTTTCAAAATGAAAAACCTACCTTGCTGTTATTCATATCCATTTGTATAATTTTCCTGCAATATACACACTGCTTTGCGTACTGCACACGTTCATTAAGAGTGGAGTCGCTTTTTGAGAGAGGAATTTAATGATGTTGAAGACTCTCTCTCTCTCTCTCTCTCTCTCTCTTCTCTCTCTCTCTCTCTCTCTCTTATTCATTCAACTCTCTCTCTCTCTCTCTCTCTCTCCTCTCTCTCTCTCTCTCTCTCTCTCTCTCTCTCTCTCTCTCTCTCTCTCTTTTTACGTCAGATGTCTGCACAAACTTTTGAACAAATGATTTCCGTAATCCTTTACAAGGTTGTGTATTTGATTGCTGACCAAATAATAATATTATTAATAATATAATTCATTAAAAAATCCAGTCAGAATAGATCAAAGTCTAAAACAGAACTTTAGAGAGCCTCTCATTTCTCTCTAATTGTTATCGAAAACATTCATATCTCTCTTTAATACAATGAGAACGGAACAGCCTCTCGAAAGCTCTTTGTACAGATGGTAATGTGTTCGGACGGAAGAATTATTGTTCATTTCAGTATGTATTGCATTACTCATCCTATAATAATAATAATAATAATAATAATAATAATAATAATAATAATAATAATAATAATAATAATAATAATAATAATAATAATACAGAAAAATTACTGCTCATTTCAATATGCATAGCATCGCCATCATATAATGATGATGATGATGATGAGGAGGAGGAGGAGGTAGTAGTGAATACACGTAATATTCAAGAGATGGTTCCTCATTTTGAAAAAAAAAAAAATAATAAGACTTGTAAAACCCTATGGGAAGTGTGACACTTCTCTGCAAAAGCAAATTTCGTGCAAACCACCCAAGAGAATTATCTAGTAAATAATGAAATATGAATAATAACAACACTGTATTTGAGGCTATTGTTGATACTGAATATTATTAAAGATGATAATGATTACAAATATTGCAATTCTATATCAGAGTTACTGCAGATTATCTTCATATTCATTAGGTCAAAGAATATATTGCAATATAATAATCGCAAATCGGGAGAGAGAGAGAGAGAGAGAGAGAGAGAGAGAGAGAGAGAGAGAGAGAGAGAGAGAGAGAGAGAGAGAGAGAGTCAGTCTTCGCCATCATTAAATTCCTCTCTCAAAAGCGACTCCACTCTTAATGAACGCGTGCGTTATGCAAGGCAGTATATATATTGCAGGAAAGGTATACATACTATGGCTGTGAATAACACCAAGGAAGGTTTTCATTTAACTGGGAACTTCGTAATAAATAAAACAAAAAAGGAATTGCTGAATACCACCTCAGGTTGTAAGTAGAAAGTCAGAATGTAGAACTTCCCTGAATCAGTAGGAAATCAGAAGGTAGAGCTTTCCTGAGTCAGTAGGATCTGAAGGTAGAACTTCCCCGAATCAATAGAAATTTCGAAGGTAGAACTTCCCTGAGTCAGTAGGAAGTCAGAGCGTAGAACTTCCCTGAGTCAGTAGGATGTCAGAAGGTAGAATTTCCCCTGAATCAGTAGGAAGTCAGAAGGTAGAACTTCCCAAAGTCAGTAGGATGTCAGAAGGTAGAATTTCCCCTGAATCAGTAGGAAGTCAGAAGGTAGAACTTCCCAAAGTCAGTAGGATGTCAGAAGGTAGAATTTCCCCTGAATCAGTAGGAAGTCAGAAGGTAGAACTTCCCAGAGTCAGTAGGATGTCATAAGGTAGAATTTCCCTGAATCAGTAGGAAGGCAGAACTTCCCTGTGTCAGTAGGAAGTCAGAAAGTAGAGCTTCCCTGAGTCAGTAGGGAGTCAGGAGGCGCAACTTCCTGAGTCAGAATGCCCAATGAAAGCTTGCCCAAAAGAGTGGAGATACGGTATATTGATAATGTTAATGAATTAAATTTACGAATGGATTTATACCAAATGCTTGAATAAGAAAAACCAATAACCTGTCATCTTTCATTTTTAGACAAGCCAGCAGCAAAAATGGTCAGGGTTTCTGACAAGTTGCAATTTTCCTCTTTAAAGCGAAACTGAATCCTTTAGCTTGCCCCTGAGTACGTGAGAAACAGGTCGTCTACAAATTGATGACTACTCGCCCCACTTCAAAAAAAAAAAAAAAGTCTAAAGTTTCCAAATTCTCCCTCGTTTCAACAGTAGAAATTCAATTTCCCGGCGCAACTGACGTGAAAGATCTCCGCTTTCAGTGTAATTAGTTGTAAAAGGAGTAAATTGCATTCCTGGAAACATCTGCTCTCCTTTCCTTCCTCCTAATTCTATTTCGCCATCTTCCCTCCACAGGGACTGGCGCAATTTCACTCTTCATCATCTAAAAGTTTTGTCTGTTTTTTTTTTTTTTTATCTCCCTATTTCCAGGGCTTCCCCTTACGTGCGTATCTTTCAATAGAGCGAAAGGATATTCCCAATTAGGTGCCACTTGTTGAGGAAAATTAATTTTGCCCCGAAGGTTTTTGGCCTCCTTTGTTTTGGATGACTGCTTTTGGGGGAAAATGAAAGTTGTTTCTCTGCTGTCGGGGATTTTAATTCACTCTTAAGTTCCTTAGACGTCAGGAGGCACTTGTGCCTTCGTATACTGAGTGGTTATTTTTGTGAATGTTTGAAATCGTATTTGGGATTTTTTTATTAACCCTTTACACTGACTGGGGTAAATATGAGATTTTATATATATATATATATATATAATATATATATATATATATATATATATATATATATATATATATATATATACATATATATTTGTATATATATATATATATATATGTATACATATATATTTGAATATATATACATATATATATATATATATATATATATATATATATATATATATATATATATAATTTGAATATATATCTATATATATATATATATATATATATATATATATATATATATATATATATATATTACAAACGGAAACAGTGTATCGATTGTGTTGAAATTTGTTGACACTCAATTTAGTTTTGACTGATGGATCTCTCCACCACCCACTCCTTGTTACCCAATTTGTCCCTCGTTCATTACTAATATTGACGAAGGACCCTCTGTTCCAGGGACATTAGATTCAGAAAGCCTCATGTGGCGGATGAAGATAAATGGATACAGTCATTCTATTTCTGACATTCCACTGGCCATTATTCCAAGAGAGGTTTCAGATATATTTGGAGCTAAAGTCTATAAGTGTTCTGACGTGTCCAGCGATTGTAATATATCTATACGTTCCCTTTAACGTTTAAAATAACTGTTTGGGTATAGACTCGAGCCAAAATGGAAATAACAGTACAAGATTTGATATTTAGAACAAAAGCTATGTGAACCCATGTAACTGGCCAGTCGTGGTTCAATGATTCACGGAGACGGAATGATATAAAAAACAATAAAATGGGTAATTTTAAAACAAGGAATCCTTACATACATACATACATACATACATACATACACATATAGCCTATATATGTGTGTAATATATGCATGTGTATATATGTATATACATATACATGTAATTATATATATATATATATATATATATATATATATATATATATATATATATATATATATAAATATATAAATATATATATATATATATATATATATATTTATATATATATATATAAAATTATAGGAAGGATCTCACAGAAGGGGTTGGCTAGACGGGGTGGAAGGAAAGTTTTAACATTTTCCTAATCATCGAAACCAACGTGAGAAAAAATGGGAAGGATTTTGTGCAAATTATCGCTCAGATGTCGAATGGGGAGGTTATCGTGACTGCAGGAAGCAGCCAATTTCACACTTGGATCCAAATTATTCGTTTTTCATTTTTTTATATACAA